>JAOWBL010045759.1:0-25339 GCA_028564865.1 Zenarchopterus dispar | reverse complement strand
CCAGATGAGCTGGACGAAGTGGCTGGGGAGAAGGAAGTCTGGGTCCCCCTGCTCAGGCTACTGCCCCCGCGACCCGATCACGGATAAGCGGAGGAAGATGGATGGATGGATGGATCAAAGAGGGGTTGGGAGAGATTAAATGCCACTTTATCACAAGTTCACAAGAGCTCAATTATGCTCTTGCCTAGCCTGAGCAAAACCTGAGTTTTCATATTAACCTTGGCCACCTCTAATCTGTATTCATGTCTTATCTCTGCCTTTCCAAGACACAGCATCTGGGCTTATCATGTGGTGGGAGTTTTTTTTTTTCCTTTTTCTTGGTGGGGGTTACCATAAGCTGCAGCAGATGTGGACACAGAAACATTTAGAAAAGAGTTCAACTGTCAAAGCAATATTTGAGGAAAAAAAATCAGAGATATGAGTTTACATTGCATTCAACTCTTTTATTTTGCTGTTTTTCCACTCAAGCAGCAAGTCCTTTAACTTTAGCTTGCAAACAGTCAGTCACAAGTTTTACTCCTCTGGCTTACATTAAATAATAAATAAAATCAATAGGCTCCAATGAAAACAATAAACCAATAGTCCTTCAAAGTAATTACAGAAGCATAATGATTTAATAGTTGGCTCCTTCTTTGCACAAACATCAGGATACATCAATAAAAGATGCACACACTCCCACAGGAATGGAAAGACCTGCACTCACACCTTCACTAACATATGGAAAGAGGAGAGCACACACTCAGAGCCTCTTTATCTTGACCTGTGTAAATACATAATCTCTAAAAGCACAGCAGTCAGGAGCATACTGTAACATTAGGTTTAACAGTGTCAAAATCCTTGCAAAGCCAAAGCAGGGAAATGTGTAATATAAGGGCACAACAGCATAAAAGGAAGAGCATGAGTTAACAAAGAAAGATCTTAATGAATACCCATGGTAGCCATGTGATCCCTGCATTTCCCCTTGGAAATGAGTACATTTTATTCTCACTATGCATTCAATTTTGGAAATGCACCCAGGAATTATCCTTCATACTATCCTTTCACCTAAGTGCAGCAGTCACTTCTTTATTAATTTTTATGTGTAGTTTATTTTCTATTTTACTATTTAATAACCTATTATTCACCCCATAACTATTTAAAAAAAAATAAGAAAAGTGTAATCAGGCTTGCAGAGACAATGGTACGGGGTAGAGAAGTGCATATTCCAAACATCATAGATTAAAATACCTACTTAATTCACTCAGGTTTAATATCTATGAACTGACTTTTTATTAAAAGTTTATTCCTTCGTATGAAGAAAACAAAATAAAACCAAACCTAAACCTGGAAGTGTTTCTACATGTGTATCCATGGCAACCATGAGACCACACACACACACACACATTGTATATACACAGTCATTGTAATCTCATCTTTTCTAGAGAAAATGTCTTGTTCTGTTGTTTTTTTTTTAAACTATAACATGTCAGTTTATGTCTTATGTTCTGAATTTGTAACGAGGGCAACAAAAGTCAAAACACCTAGTGAACATTTATAAATTTGTGTTCCCCTATTTGCACATACACACATACAGACAGAACGAGATGCACAGCAGCTCTTTACAACCTCATCAGATATTCCATTCATAGTAATGCTGGGTTAGGCTGCAACCCAGTGATGAGGAACAAAGAAGTTTTTGAATGCAGTTTGACTGGGGACATTGTCTCAGTTCATCTCACACAGATATTTCCAGAGCACAGCTGAAAGGGAATTAACTGTATTCTCTTGTATATGAAAAAGGAATGTCATAAATTACTGTACTATGGAAGTTGCACCTTTCCCCCCAAAGATTCTTGTGAAATGATTTAATTTAAACTCTCAGATTTGTTCTTTCAAGTACATCAGCATAAAATGTCTGCTAATTGTAAAGTAAAAGTGTTCTATGGAGGAATATTCCTTATAGCTATTTTGCTGTTTTCTCTCTCCTTTTGGATACTTTTTAGTACAACAATGTTAAGAAAAGTGCCCCCTGTAGTTTTAAGGCAAAAAATATAAATCTCAAATAGTCATGTATCATAAATGTGGTGGCAAACTACAAAGAAAAAACAAACAAACAAACAAAAAAAAAAACAACTGGATTTACCTAAGCAAACTAAGCATCCCATTGGGAAAATACTGCAGTAATCAACATGTTTCAGCTGACAACAAGCTATTTAAGCCGAACTGATGTGTGTGTGTGTGTGTGTGTGTGTTGTGTAGGAATGAGAAAAAGGATCCAACTGAAACTGCTGCACAATTAGTATGGAAAGGATGTTTACTGAAGACAAGGTGTAGAGGCAGAAGGGTCGAGGATCTGATGAGCTGGTGGGCAGAAGGAGGAGTCGGTCTGGGATGAGATGACAGGGTGACAGCGAGCTTGTTGGATCAGGAGAGCACTGTGCAGAATGGTGAGGAGACAAAATGGACCAGGAGGATGAGAAGCTCTGGTGGGATGACAGGCAGACGAACAAGGATCCAGTGCAGGGTGAACAACAATCTGGTGCCTGACAGGAGGGCTCACGAGGCGTAAGTAGCTGCTGAGGGAATACAGAACAGGTGTGGCTCAGTGGCAGGAGTTGTGATGATGTTAAGAAGCAGGTGTGTGATGTTGGCTGCAGGACCTGCCCTGATCCCACAACAGTGTTGAGCTCTTTATTTCTTATGCAACCATGTCAGAAAAGACACTCTGCGTTACTCTTTTCCAGAAAGTTTACATTATTGTTCTGCATCAAGCAAACATCAACAACAACAAAAGAAAAACAAAAGTACAACCAGGTTAAGAACTCTAGGTGGTCTGTTAGAGCATTCCCACAATGCATCAAGCATCATTTCCCCACATGGTTCGACCACAACAAAGACCAGACCTGAACCCCACTGATAATCTTAGGGATGTGCTGAAGAAAACAGTCCAACTCTACTGTCTTCAGATCAAGATCTGGATGAAAAATGTATGCAACTTTAAAAAGACAGATGTTGTGACATTTTATGGGCTTATCAAAACAACGCCACAGCATCTACACGCCATAATTAATGCTAAAGTACACATCAGCGCATTAAGCAGACTCATTTTAACTCAAGGGAATTGGCTTTTGAGCTATGAGAGCCTTCATTTTTGACTAGTCAGTGTGCTGCAGTCCTGGAAAACATGGAGAGGTGTTTCAGTCATCAAAAGGCATCATGTAACCTTTGCTTTAGAAAGGTGGCATCGCTGCTAGTCCAAAATAAATTGTGACTCATTTAACTGTGACTTGTATTCTCCCTTTTCCCCCGAAGAGAGCTGCTATGGCCTCCAGGCCCCATTACATAACACAACAAATACTAAATAAATAATTATGATGGTAATGATAATTACTATAATAAGTTATATAATCATTTCAACAATATTCTGGATTTTTTTAATGCGTGAAAAAGAGATAAGGAAAGAGGGACAGAAAAGCTCTTTCAGGCAACAGATAAAGTGTCTCCTTGTTTATGTATTTACACTGTCAAAGAATTGATTTGCAGTCACAAGTCTGCATTACAGTCAAGCCACGTGTTAATTGATGAACATTCTAAGCAACATGTTTAATCACGCGACAAAATTATCATCCAATTCTATTTTATGACAAGGAAGTAGTAATAATGGTGGCAGAACAGCAAGGGTTGATCAGGGAATGTGTCAGCTCTGCTTATCTTCTCATCATCAACTGCAGGAACACATGATGAAGAATAAATATGAGGAAATTATGAATTTGAGTAGTTTTCTTAGTAATTTCCATGTGGGATGGAAATTGTGTTTTGAGACAGAAACATTACAGGAAACAGTTGATTAGATGGTAATAACATAGAGTGACGGGCCAGTATCCAACAACATAAGTAAAAAATGCTACATGTATGAAGTCGCCAGAACTGTGCACTTGACTGACACATGACCAACTATGATTAACCAATCTCTCAGTCTTTTGGAGATTAATGAGTGCTGTTACAGGTGACTTTGCTCACTTAGCTCATTTTAGTCTCATCTAGTTCCCTAAGAAGACGTAAGTTAAATTCTTCTTTCTTTCTTTGGAGAAAGGTGTTTAATTTTCAGGTCTCTGCTCTGACCTGGCCTGTTATTGGTAGGTGAGAATGTTTTCCTCAGCAGGAGATTGATGAGACTTTTCATTGCACAGAGTTGTCTTACTTTTCTGTCCCATTTTTTCTGACTTCTCCCTGATGGGCAGATAGTAGGTGCCCTTTTATGTTTCTTACGTAATAATAAAAGAATGCAAAGCACACCTGTAAATGTGTTTCTAAGACGATTATACCAAAGAAAATCCATGTTATTATTTAGAAAACCTTTTTAATCCCACAGTGCTGAAACTCTGCTTTTAACCCATTACTAGTTACACTTGCAGCAGTGAGCAGCTGCTGCTGAACAGGGCCCAGTTCAAGTTTAAGGGCCATGCTCAAAGACCCAAAGTAGCTTTCTTTCTTTCAAACTGGGGAATTGAACCTGGGTCCTCCAAGCCCACCTCTGTAACAACTAGGTTACAAAGGTTGGCCTCTGAGGTGGACCATGATTTTCCACCCCTTTCAAGTCAAACCTTTTTAATTAAAGTTCCCTAGTCAACATTTGTCTGTAGGGCCCATCTGATATAAATAGCAGAAAATGGGCCTCATATGGGACTTCTTATGGGCTCGATGTGAATTGCTCTTAGTCGTCAGCGGTCATGGACCCAGCATTTTGGCAAGCCAATACAGTGGACAATTCACATTTATGGAGGCCAATTTTCAGCCAATTTATCTCAGATGGGGCCCACATATAAATAAAGGCTGGGTCACCAATAGAAGTACCTATAACAACTAATACTGGAATTTATATGCTTTGCTTGGGTGATTTCTTCTTCTTTTCTTCTTCGCCTTCTTCTGTGTGTGAAGTGAATTCTTTAAATTGAAGTCATAAAAGCCCTGTGCCTTTAAACCTTGAAGATGGCAATAATTATTTCCTGTTCAGGATGCATCCATAAAGGTCATTCAAAAATGGATGTTCCCATTCTTTCACTTTGTGTTAAGTAAATACTAGTGATTCATTTCTTGCAAAAAGGAATATGAAGAAGGTGTGGGATAAGAAAACCCTGAACCACTTCGTTCATGCTGATCAAATGTGACAGCGCTCTATTACGTTTGACAACGCTCAACCATCTCTACCCACACACCAGCAGAAAAAAGGGAATATGAGTCTTCAGCTCCAATTCTTCAATAAAGACAATAGTAAAGGCAAGCGCAGGAGAGCAGATGAAGAGTGAGAGTGATATGATGTGGCATTAATTTTCCCCAGCGGTGGCGTTTACCACATTTCATTCAATAGTGTTGAGTCTTTCAGAGGACACGGAGAGACTAGCCAGCCATTTAGAAAATAATTTAGGGGATTATTGGGACACTGAGCAGTCACTCGCCTGCAAAGGTGGAGGAGAGAGGGAGGAGAGCGATGGCTGAAACAGGATTGATGGGGAGATAACTGGGGGGACGGGACTGGAGAGTGTACGGACAGACAGAATATGATCAGCAAGTAGTCAAGGAGATGTGGGGAAATTGGAGAGCCAGAGAGATGGGGAGGAGAGGGTGAATTTATTCAGGTGTGGGCCACACGAGGCAGCAACTGAGATTTAAAATCCTTCCCCGTCTCACCCCATGCTAATGGAAAAGCATCAGTCATGAGTAGAGAAGCAAAGATAAATACATCACGTTGACTGGAGGCCTTCTGGCAGCACTTTCTCGAGCATTCAGAGAGGAATGGTGGTGGAGTGGGGTCTGTGAGTGCTGGTAATACTAACCACACTACTGCATCTTTTGACAGCAGCTGTATGATTTCAGTTAAATCAGAGTTTAAAATATTCTTGTTTGTGACTTTCCAGTAAATAAGTTTTTCTACTCATTTTTTAAAAAAAAATCATACTGTACCTTTTTTTCTCTTAGAAAACAGACAATTTTTTGAAGTCTTATTGAATTCAGATTGAAATCCTAATGAAAACCATATAAATAAATAAAATAGCTAATTTTCCATCACAGCTGGTGGAGTCAGCCACATTACTCTTCTACAGAATGTGCAGTTTAAAAAAAAAATCATAGTTACTGCTTCAGAGGTACAGGCCTAGTAAGAGCTAAATTCAGTCTTTGGGAAGACAAACTTAATCTCATTCTGTTCACGTAAAAGATTATTGTGAATTCCAACACTGGCATTTTCTACTTAAATTCATCAAATAGCAAACCATATGAGTTTCCTGTTAAAAAGAAAAACAGAGGTGGTTCAAAAGGCAGATTTTCATGTTTTTACAATGATTCAAAAGACCCAGAACCTACGAAGATAAGGAACAGTATTTACCTTTAGGCACAGACTGCTGTTCCTTGGACATGTTAGGTTGTCTTGACCAGTTTGTCATCGGTAACATATCATTAGTACAACAAATATGGCAAAATGTTAAACTGGGTGGAGATAAAGATGGGAAAACTGGATAATTCAGCTCAGTGTTTGTGATGTCATTGTACCTCAGAAATCAGTTCATATTTTAAGAATTAAGTGGACCCAAACAAAGAGACAATGTTGTATTATTTCAGTTTTCAATTTGGTAATTAATTCAGACAGCTAAATATATATTGATTCACTGTAAACCTGTTGAAGCTCTAGTTTTCTGTTGGAATGTTTGATAGTGAGGTGACTGTCAAGAGTATTTATATATGCCTCTAAATTAACAAAATCTAGAGCAGTGCACCAACACTTTAGTTTCACACATGGGTGTGTATGTCCTATATATACACGTTAACAGAAAAATGAAAAGCTCATGGTTTGGTTTTGTAAGACCCGTGCATAACATCGGGGACAAAGCTAAACTTTTCAACGTCCCTGGACTGACTCGAGAATACAGTAAATGCCATACAGCATATCACAGTGAAATAGGTTTTGCACTGTGAAAATGTGCAGTAATTTATGACAAGTAGTACAGAATATTTCTGAAGAATGCTGGGAACATTTGTCGAAAAGTTTATGCGAAACTAGAAGGTTACATAATAAGATTACAATTGGAAAGACTGCAATGATACCATTTATTGTCGAAGAGTTGTCAAACACAGCATCACACCTACCAAAACTCACTTTTTGGCCATGTGTAATGTTAGAGAGATTTGGATGTATATTTACTCAGGGGTGGGTTTCAGTCTCAGCTTCAAAGTGAGAAGTAGATTTAAGGCTTACGAGGAGTAAAATGACTGACTTTTAATTGGCTTCTTTTTCTGAATTTTCCCCTCATTTTCCTCTCCTGCATGAAACCACACGCATGGAGCTTGTTTTTGTATTTAAGACTAATTATTTACCACAAACATGAGTTCAACAGGATATCTATGTTGCATTGGGTCTGTGTGAGGAGGTAACTGTTAGCAGCCAGGTAACTGCCCACAATTTATTATTCAGTTTTGTTATCTTTCTGTCACAACAGGCAGTATGTGTCTTTGAGTTACTGTAGGTATTTTTTTCCTCATAATTAAAATAATTTTACTGTAAGTGCAATAATAATGGGCACCAAGCTTATGATAGGGTTATTTGCACATTATTCAGCATGAATCTGTGCACACGTACACTGTAATAAAAAAATAAAATGTCAAATGAAAACACACATGCAGCTCCACCATAAGTAAGTGCTGCTCTCAACAAAATCTGGTTAACTTGCATATCTTTACTTAGGAAACATTCACTGTCAACTTCAAACATTCTGAATAAAAAAAATTATTTTGTGCACTTTTATGAAGGGAGGAAATGTAAACTGTGAGGTGCAGCTCTCTTTTAGCCCATTAAGCAGAGCTGAGCCATAAAGGATCCACATCGGTTGGCTAAATACTAAATGACCCCAGCCAAGCATTGCAGTGATAATGTTGAAAAAGGTGCCTGGCAGGCAAAATTTTCTCTACATTCATCATTTACTTAACACTGGACATTTGTCATTTGAATGACACTCAGGGATGGATGGGTGTTGCTGAAACTATATTTGGCTGAAAATCAGAGATTAATCGCCATCCACCCTGAGCATTTTATGCTAAACTATAAAATCAAATTAATATTCATCCATGAGGATCTGATTGTTGGTTGTTATTCAGAGGGGTTAGAAGGATTCCGAGGTGTAATCCTGCCCACACTGGGGTCTTTCGCAAGACAGAGATGTGCTCACAGTTGAGTCTTAGAGGGATGTTTAAATGGGAAAAACAACAAACAAAATATCTGAAATGTAGACAAAAGTTAAGCTTTGAAAAAAAAGAAGACAAAAATGAGCCATAGATGGTTGTGTTAATTATGCTGCATGAACTTCAAGTTTCTTTGCCGCATAAATGTATCATTCAAGACAGACATTGCTCATCGTCGGGCCATGAAGTCCATGGGAATTTGTGGTTGTTAAGGGTAACAACACCTCGAACATCTAACACCTGAAAACGAGTGAATGAACTATCTTCACAGACGCTGGGTTCACTTATGACTTAACTGTTTGGCAGATGCCAAGCTTACCCAAACAAAAATAATAAGGTAACTCAAAGGACAAACAAGGACCGTATTAACTGGAGTTTACTCTTCGGATTATTTAGATTTGCATATCGGTCATGCAATTAATGTGTGTGATCCGCAATATCTCAAGGGCCTTGAATTTACAATTTGCTGAATTTTCAGTCCTTGGACCTTTAATTTAACACGTGGGAGTTGGCTGTAAGAATCCATTTACACAGCAAGGCCTGGGACTGTGAGATTACACATAGACCTTGAGAATCACACACTCACACCTGTAGAGACTAGTTAACAACATGAAAGTCCATTTTCTACAACTTCAACTGCAAATCTCATAAACCTATATTTTATTCCCAATACAACATACAAAAATGATTATCTGAGGGAAGGTACCCACCTAGGAAAAAGAAAAAAAAAATAATTTGGTGGTGGCAACATGACATGACATACTACTACAAAGCATTCCTGATTCTTTTAACAACAATTCATACACATCTGTGCACTAAGGACACCAGCTGCTGGTGTGAGTGTGTGAGAGTGTTTTCTTACAGGTATAGGATTGAAGCTGTCTTGGGTTGTCTTTGTAATATATTTTTGTTTCATGATGCACCAAATGTTTGAAGCTGGTGAAAGGTCAGGACAGCAGCAGGCCACTCTTCTGCTGTTTATCTGTGCTTTTGTAATGGATGAGGAATGCAGTTTAGTGTTATCTGGCAAATATGTAAGGACTTTCCCAGAAAAGGCACTGTCTGCATCGGAAGCATTTTTTGATATAAAACGTTTAAATATCTTTCATCAGTGATATTTCCTTTCCTGCTGTTCAAACTGTTTATTCATTTATGCTCAATCATGTTTTCATCTGTATTTCTCTTTCCTTTAAAAAGCTTTAACCAGCATCTGTGGATGGCACAGAGAACTGTGTTTTGTGGGCAATGATTTCTGATCTTATGCAGTTATTTCCATAAGAGAATCAGATCTGTTTTTCTGTCCAGTGCTGTGGACTGTGGATGATCACCAGTATCCAGTATTGATGTTCAGTGTTGTCCTACTATCACAGAGATTTCTTCAGATTCTCTGAAACTGTTGTTGATATTTTGCGCTGTAGATGATTTTATAAGTTTTTGCACTTTTGTGTTGAGGAACTTTATTGTGAAATAGTTTTGAAATGCATACATGCAGTGTTTCTCAGAAAAGTGAATCTACATGCATCTTTACTTTTAAGACATCTTGCTTGCTATGGGTTAATAAAATTTGCCTTGTTTTTGTTTACATTTGACACATCATTCCAGTTGTTTTGGAATTGGAGTAAAAACATTCAGCTGGTCATTCCCTCACACAGTCATGAAAATAATCTGCTATCTGACCATGCTGATAGCTTTTATGTCTTTGCCTTGTTGGTGTGTATTGTAGTGAGAGCTGTAAAGAAGTTAAGCTGTGAACATGTTGCTTAAGCCGGCTAAAAGGCAGCATCGTGTTCTGGTCAAATAGTTTTTTTTCTTTTTGCAGCCCATTCCCCCATGTGGTCGTGAACAGCTCAAACAGGGAAAATATCTTCAACTAAACTGCTCTTTCGCTTGCAGCATTGTGTGTGTGTGTGTGTGTGTGTCTATGGTTTTACAAGAGACCTTGTGTGTGCATGCTTGTAAAAGGCCAGATCAAAGCACTGCATGAAGTCCATGACCAGCCGACTTGGCAGGCTGATTATTTCAATGCCATCAGAGCTGCAATTCAAAATAACAAAAAAAAAAAAAAAAAGGAAGCTGGAGATTTGGGCTGGTGAGACAGGAGAAGGAAAGATAAAAGGGAAGAAAAGAGACCCCATGAAAAAGAGGCTGGCTGTGCACACAAAAGTGACATTGTTTTTTTTTTTTTTTCTCAGTCACTGATTAGGCTGTGGAGTTGAGCTGTTTGGTTTTCTTCCTGGTTGTAGGGGGTCTGCAGTCTGAGTAGCATTTGACGAAGCGCCACTGTGCTGTAGGAGGGGTCATGCTTCTCCTTTTGGCTCTCAACAAATCACAGTCTGAGTGGAACTGACAGAAGAATTGTAGCTTTGACAGCAACAAACGGACAGAACAAAGGACAATACTGCATTTTATCAAATAAAAGCCAAATTTTAATGAAAAAGAAAAAAATGTACTCGTACACATTTTTCACAATTAAAACATTTATAACAGCAGAAGGGTTTCTTTTAAATGATAATTAATTTACCATAACGCTGGAAATACGAGTCCAGAAAAATAGCATATTGGTCTGTGTAAGAAGAATTGTGGAAAATACAGTGAAGGAGATACTAGAAAAGACTGGGAAAAAAAATCTTTGTAGGCCAAGAGAAGATGCTGTGTAAAAGGTTATCATGGGATTTGAAGTTTAAATGAGACATTAATGAAGAGAACTGACTTGAAATTGAATATTATGTTTTGTTTTGTTTTTTCCAAATATCCACATGTATGACTGAGTGTTCTCAAAAATGATACCACAGAACTGCAAATTAGAAAAAAGTAGGAAATATGTGAAAAATGCATGTGTGGAAAGCAATACAAAAGGAGTGATTCTCATATTTACGTTAACCCCCAATCTCTCTGCAAATGGCAAAAATACAAAAAATGATGCTTTTTTTTCTCATCAATTAACTTCATTTGTTTATAGACATCCATTTTCACATTTCATGTCTGCAACACAACAGAAACAGAGTTGAGACGTGGACACTGTTAAGCTTTCACCACTTTGTTACTTTACAATTCCCATAGCTTTTAGACGGTGCTCTGCTATTGAGAAGTGAGAAACATTCCAGGTGTTATTTTGACCCATTCTTCCCCCAAGACATAGTATTTCTATGAACGTAAAATTGTGTGTCAACAGGTATTTATTAAACATGTAAACTGGTTCCATATAATGTATCAAACCATTATCTTCTCGAGATCAAAGCTTCCAAGACAAAAGGCTCCAGATTGTTATATAGGCCACATCTCAATCACTGATTAGGTTAATTTTTACAATGACAATGGAAAAAATACAACACCATCCTTGTTTCCACAATTTTGCCTAGATTGATGGAATATTGTGCTTATTTTTAGCAGGGTAGGTTTTGCAATGGAGGCAGAATGATAAAGAAAATTGATTTAAACAAAAAGAAAGCTTTAACTTCATTAAGTGACTGTTGTTAGCCAGCAGCCACATCTCCACCTCTTTTCACACATGTGGTCACAGGGGTCAGTGCAGTTAGGTGTCAGGTTCTGGCCTTTATCCACTTGCTCCTTCAAACGGGAGATTCGGCTATGACACAGGTCTACAGGTCTACCTATGCTTGACCCTATTTATAGTAGACCACTGGCAGGGGTTATAGCGGCTAAATGCGTGTTTAGCAGAGGTCAGAGATACTGCAGTGACATGTAAAAAAATAGGTTCTTAGAAGAACACCATTCAGTTTCAGTTCTGCTTTTACACTTAATAGTTATTGTATTATCATTTATGACTAAAAGTTGGCCAATTAATCAGGCCAATTATTGTTATTTTCTAATAATTTCTAATAATCAGCATTAACTAATGTCTGAAAATATCTAGCTGATTGACAGCCAGGTGCATCTGAGGGGTAGCCCTAAGGTTTAAACATTTTCAATAACTCTTGGAAGAGGGAGAATAATCTATTTACTTGACTGGTGAAACCTTTAAGGCTTATATGGTTTTAAAGCCTTGTACTGTAATCAGATTGTTAGATAGGAAATGTTACTTTCTGAGTGAAAATGATATGAGGTTATTCTTCTTAATTTTCAAAGACTTAAACCCAACGGATTTTACTGTTTGCCTCTCAGCTGCGATGGACTGGTGACCTGTCCAGGGTGTACCCCTGCCTCCTCCCTGCAATGGGCTGGGATTGGCTCTAGCAGACCCCCATGACCGAGGAACTGGATTCAGCAGGTATAAAAAAAATGGATGGATACCTCTAAGAAAAATGTATCCTCCTGACATTTCACATTTGTTTCAAACTATAAGACATCTTAATGTGGTGACTGGATTGGTTGCCCTGTCCCTGTGCAGGACACTGAACACCATAATGCTCCAACTGCCCAATCTACTAAGTCCTGGTCCAAAGCCCAGGTAAATGAGGAGAATGCTGTTGGAAGGGCAACCAATGTAAAACCTCAGTTAGACAGCCCGTAAATGGTCCAGCTGCCTTCATTTCTAAAACTGCAGATCATGACTCCTTTAGCCAACTTCAGGTAATAAAGGTAATGTTATTTTATCTTGTAGTGAAGGCAATGTTATAATTAAAATTATATTTTTAATTACTTTGTTAGTGATGAATGTTTACATTCTACTGGGAATTGTATCATTACTTTCTAATTACCTTTCTAATCATCACTAATGGTTATTTGAAAAAAAAAGAAGGGTTATAAAGTGGTGTTTATTTGCTGAGCTACAGTCACAGTGGCGGCTTAGTAGAACAGTCTGCCAATCAGAAGGTTGGAGGTCTAATTCCTGACTTCCACATTCCAACGTTTAAATGCCTTTGGCCAAAGAACTGAACACCACATTGCTGCCAATGGCTTCATCAATAAGACAGAGAAATCAATACTGATAAAGCAATTAAACCAAAAGAGGCACTTCCTAGACTGAAAGGAAAAAAAAATCTTAGACAAGCTGCTGGTGATCCCTTCATTTGGATTAAGTGGATAACATCTAAAAGACACAGGACGGTGCCTCTCAAGGAGCAGAAATGTCAAAACAAAGATCTACAGCAAGTTTTAGGTGCAGCAATTACATAGGTTAAACCATGCGTCAACTTCTGCTTATGCAGATTCTGGTCACAAGGTGCAACAGCCTATACAGAGACCCCAGGACCTTCCTCTCCCAGGTCACCATCTCCAGTTCCTCCAGCCAGTCTGCTAGAGCCAAACCAGCGTGCTCACAACAGAGGTCATCTTAAAGCTTATACCGCCTGACCATACACATGGATTCAATAAAATTGTAATTTTTCAGGCCTGGTTAATGATATAATCAAGTCAGTATTTCTTTGAAATGTAACTTTGGTCAGGGCTGTAAGGGTTTGCCAGCTAAATTACAATGCACAAAAATACCAAGGTGATGAGAAAAGACACCAAAATGTAAGTACACATATAAATTATTTTTAAAAAATCTACTAAATGTTTAAAAAGTGCATTACAAGAAATTTGCATGATATAGGACAAAGAAATACAAATAGACATAGTAATTTAAACTAGAGTAATGAATGAAATTGTGTAACATGTAAACATCAACAAACATGTAAACACGAAAAAAAAAAAAGTCAAGCAAAACCAGTTAATCCAGCTCTTTCTTGGGTGTAACATTCATTACAAATACAACAGTCACAGCAGAATGATCCGTCTGTTGGCCCAAAACCCGTATGTGCATCTCTGAAATCCCAGTAAGTCTCTGCTGCTGTGACTACTCCATCTGAGGAGATGCTGATGATGAGGCACAGAGACTGTGACCCTCAGCAGTTCCACAGGGGGAGTGGGAGCAGCGCTGAGGTGGAACACTGGGCCTTACAACTTGACAGGTCAGTGTCAGCCATAATTGGGAAATGAAATGAGAAGATAGAGCAAGTGTATCCATGTGGCTCAAATGTCACATCTGAAGCATCAACATGTTCCAGAATTGTGGCCTTTCACTCAACATACTGAACTCCAGCCTCTACTAAACACTACCAATGTGTGCAGACTTAACTCTTGTCTTTTTTTTTTTGTTTGTTTAATCCCCACAGTTTGAGTCAAGATTCTTTGCCAGAAGAAGTCTTGACATTCTGCTCCCAAACTACTAGAAATCATTTCCTTGCTATATCTTAAAAAGACAACCTGAGAATGTTATATAGCCTCTTTCACCTCAAAATGCATGCCCAGAGGCAAGCCTCTACCAAATATCAACAAATGCACCTGAGGGCAGCATTAGTTCAGCATCCACAAGAGAGTCTGCAAACTCTTAGAAAGGAGACGAAAGAAGAGATGAGACAGAGTGTCAGAGGGAAGTAGAAAAACTATGGGAGGGTGCTGCCTACAGCAGAGACACTCTGCAATTCCTGACTGTCTAGTGAATGTCTCAGTCTATCAATACCCCCTGCTCCCCCAAGTTTGTTATGTTATAGCACACAGAGACACACACACAAACCATTTACCCCCTGAAGTTAGAGTGAGAAGATTCAGAATGTCTTCGGTTTGCTTGTCAACTTTAAAAACACATCCTCTGGGGTCCTGTCAGCAAGCTGTGATAGATAACAGGCCACCACGCTGTGCATTTGTACCTTGAAGGGAGAAAACAAAGACATAAACCTGTTTACCTGTCATCTATGAAATTGCCTTGACCAGCTCTTTGACAGTGCAACTATCCTTGCAATGCAATGAAACCCAATGAACCTCAATACACCAAACTCCGGCAACACTAACAAACTATGGAAGATGACATACCTGGTATTGGAACAGATAAACAAAAAGGAAAGTGCTTTGTTCAAAAAAGATTTAAGCATGCAATATTTGTATCAGGAGCAAAAAATCTGGGGAAAAAAAGTGCATGACAGACTGGTATGTTTGTGCTTCTCCCATCTAACACAAATCTGTCTGTCTTTAGGGTGCAGGAGAGCATTTGGAGTAGCAGAAAAAAGAGCTCTTCCTTTCTTACTTTTTTTTTGTGAAAAGCAAAGTATTGCAACCTCTCAAGAGACCATTGAGCCTTCCAGTATTTTTTTTCTTGGAATATGAATGAAACAGTGCTAAAAGGACATTTTTTTCTTGATTTAGTCATCACCATTTTACCATTTTATGTAGAAGAAAATGTAGCGGGTTTCAGCCACTTCATGAATCATGTATTCATTATACATTATACAATGTAATGTTAATGTTGCTGCCATGTTAAATAATTAGAACACACACTCTGGCTATGTGACACTTCTTGGTCTTGACTAGAATCTTTTTTAACCATGTGTAATGTAGGAAGAACAGTGGCTTTCAAACAAAAATGCACAGCAAACTGTACACATTGTACTGAATGTCAATAAAAATAATTAAATGATGCCTTATGAATCCCCAATGGGAAATGACATGGTTGCGGTGTAAATTAGGAATAAATGAAAAGATAAACAAAGTGTTCCTGCTGAGAGAAGGGGGTAAAGTGTAAATCTCTAGACATCACCATGAATGCACTGAGTGTTGTCTTTGTAGCTTGGAAACATGGCTGCGGGGTCAGCCCTATGTTCCCCAGGTCCTATGTTCCCCGGGTCCTATGTTCCCCGGGTCCTATATTGACATTTAAGGTTAAAGAGAAAAAAAATTCGGAAAATATTTTTGCATAAAATGTAAGAACATTTTATATTATAGCCTTTTTAGTGGGTAAAGTGTCATGTTGACTAGGCCTAGGCCCCGGGGAATATAGGGGTGCTCTCCATGGCTGCTGAGGATGTCACAGACACCGTTGGCAGGTAAAACAGGTAAACCCTCTCAGACAGCATGGACTAAGCCTAACCCTAAAGCCAAAGTCACCCACTGCTGGATTCAAGTTGGGATCCAGACTCTGAGAAGCCTTTGCCCAGACTGCTGGACATTTTTTTGTGACATTATTAATTCATAGTTTCCCTTAAATGCTGTCAGTGGCAACAAAAAAACTGACACACATTTTCTGTAATACCGTAACAATTTGACCGTTTAGTCAACTTAATTCCAACAAATTCTGAAAGCTGAGAAACGGAGGTTTGAGCTTTAATACAGCTAGGTGTGTGCACTGCTGCCACTGCCATAATGTGCCATGTATCAGCTTCTCACCTTTCCGAAGAATCTGTTGGAATTATGTTGATGGTGTAAGCCGTCAAAGAGTTATGGTATTTCAAAGAATATGTCGTTTTCTGTTGCTGGTGACAGGATTTAAGTGAAACTACTATAAATTTCATTTCTTCTTGAGAAGTCTACAGACTTATTCCTCCCCAGGTTCAAAATGTTTGCAGGAAAAAAATTAACTTCTCTCCACTGGAAGGAGGTAAGAGAAAAATTAAACTATTAAAAAAAAGTTTTAAAATGTTTTCTTTATATTGCTTCTTTATTTAAGTAAAACACTTTGTTTTGAAAAGCAAATATTTTGAGTTTATTTCATTTTAAATTTTCTCTTGGAGATCTTTTTTAGATTTGAAATAAATACAAGTGATTTTTTTCCCTTTTGTTAGTAATGAGTAATTGTTACTCATCATTTAACAAAAGAACACACTTTAGTTTGCTTTGTGTTTTGTGTATTGAACTATTCAAGGAATCCGGTTTTCTGAGGCCTGAAGTTGGATTTCTTTTCTATTACTTTGCCAGAACTGCAGTTGGATTCAACTTATGTAGAAAGACATTTTACAGATCCAAGGTTGTATTTTATTAGTTGTCTTTAAAAAAGTGCCTTTATTTTATTATTCTTTTTGGTGTTCAATTTTGCCAAATATATCATGTTATCTCTATATGAGAATGTACAAGATTAAAAAAATGTTTTGTAAGGAACTGGAAGTGAGTATTTGGAAGATACATGTTTAACAGTTATTAAACACATGTTTAAAAATTAACCTGTAACTTAAAAAAGCCAGTATATTTTCTTCCATGGATATCCAGTGCACAAAGGTATCCAGTGCTTCTCCACAAAGGGAGAGTTGAGGAATTGGAACCTACTGAAATTTAGTTGAATACCCCTGCTCTAGAGCAACTTTACATCATGCTGAGCCTACTGTTTCTCTGGAGAGAGCAGCACAAAGCTGTAACACTGACTTTAAAATAGGCACATCACAGAAATGTGGAGTTATATTAGAGGATGTCTCCCCTTGAAACTTATTATGAACATACCTGCAAAAGCTCTTTAGAAAGGAGCTGGTGTGTTGCATCTCTTTGGAATTTTAACCAAAATACATTACTTACATTTTGTCAAGACTTCAGGACACTGTAAACTTATGTTAAAAAAAAAAAGAAAGAGAAAAAAAACTGAATGTCTTCTTCAACAAGCCAAGTAATCGTTCCTCCTTTTAGTCTAGCTCCACTGTTGACAGACTTTGTCTTCCAATATAGTCGAGAAGAGGAACATTTGAGTCTAGAAAATACTTATACAGCTATGTTGTTATAGAACATACTAATTCCCAATTTCTCCTTCTCAAGCTCTTCCATTTTATGTGTTAACACTAATCTCTTATATGCTTAGTATCAATTGAAAAAAAATGCTTTAAATTTCCTCCAACATGCTTTCTGTTTTACTCCTGCCCTGCTTTCTTAATGTGTCCTTTTCAACCAATCTTGATTCAGGACAAGGCAATAGTTGGACTTTGGGCAGCTCAGGTTTCCCAATATGTTAACAAATTTCCAGCTGTCATGGTTACTAATCATAAAAGACGTTGAAAACAAGAAGGATTTCCAGCAGAGCTCCTTTTAAGCACCACAGCATTCAAGCTGGTGTAGAAAAATTGTTTCAAAAGGCACTACATAAATAGAAATTTGCTGCAGTAGCTGAGGTCATGTTTTGTTTTCCTTTGCACTGTATTCATATTTTCCTTGGATATTTTTTTCCATTAAAACATTCTTTTTTAAAGCATTTTTCTAAGCCAGATAGAACATTGTGCACTTTTAAAAAGGTCTCTTCATGACTAACCATGACAATGGGAAACTTGTTTACACTGAATTCAATTCAGTTCGACTAGGCCTCCACTAGAAACTGCAGTAGCTCATTATGGGATATAATTATGTCAGTATGTCCACAAAAAAAATTGGTTAATTTTCTTCAGTCTCTGAATGATATATATAGTATGTACTGCATATATTTGTGATGCATAAATATTGAAAATTTGAGCTAGAGTCAATGCATGGCAATAGTGATAACTAATGAGTTCAATATAGTCTTCTTACATACTGCAGTTTGTGCACCCAGGAGAAGAAAAAAACCTAAAATGCAGTGATGAAAACTGAATATTTTAGTAGCTCTGGTCAACATGTTACCACAAACAATAAACCAATTAAAAAAATTACTTGGATCTTCCAATCCAGTTCCCACAAGCAGCTTCCCCGTGACATGCCTCAAAGGATTTCCATTTCAAAGGTTATGGAGTAGAGCTTCGGATATAATATTTATGTGTGCTTAAAGTTTTCACAGCTTATTGTTATTCACGCCAACATTACACTGTACTGAAAATGCAAAGACTAATTTATACGTATCACTGCATAGAGCTGTTTTCATAAGTAAATATTGTTAAAATCTTTAAATATGACACCGAGTCGCATGACAAACATGTTTTCATCCATCCCAATTACACATCTTATTTTATTTTTTTTTTTCTTTGATCAGGATTTTGCTCTGGTCTGTCAGCTGCCAAGCCCGTTTTCCTAACACGGAGGCACTCAGCCATGACAAACTCCCGTCCTCCAGTTTCCACCTAATCATCACCTCACTGTTTGACAAGGACACTCATAAAAGCATTGAATTATTTGACTAGATTCAAAATGAGCTTTTCATCACATTATTCCGGAAGGATATTTCACAAATACAAACAATTCATTTTGCATGTTGGATAACAATAACCCACAGAAGGAATTTTCTCTACCTTTATTTTGGTGTAATATGGTTGAACAACAGTTAATAGATAGCTTAAGGGGAGAGATGGATCTTCCTGTGTGTGCCTATGTCTGTGTATAAACAGTGTGTAAATACTTTGAAAAGTCACTAAAAGAAAAAAAAATAAAATGAACAACAGACAGAAATGATGCTGTTCATTATGTGAACTCCACACATCTTTCCCACTGTGAAACCACAGGCTTGGTGTTTTGAGCTCTGAAGGCCTCCATCTTTTTCCTTCAAACATAACAATGATCAATATGAAAAAAAAAATCTGATTTAAACCTAATGGAATTTTACAAGCCACCTCAATGTCACAGACGAGTCTCCGCAGCTGGAAAAAAAAAAAAAAAATCATCAAGAATCTTGATTAAATTGGGGTGTGTTCTCCTAATCTCAGGTGTCACATGTAAGGTGGCATTTTGGAGTAAATCGTAGACAGTCGTTGAATCTCAAAGGGAATCTGGTAGTGCTTGTGTAAACAGTGATCCTGCAGGATCCCCAATCAAAAGTCTGCAACTCAAAGATCTGGCTTTATAGAAGTTAGATGTGAGAGGTTGTCATTTGATAGTCTTTAAAGTTGCATTGAATTGTATTATATTGGAGTTGTCTAATGTGTGGCTGACATTAGGACATATGTCCAAAAATTAAGATCTTAGTTTCCATGTGAAGCTGCAAGCCTGTGATCTAACTTTTTTTTGTTGTTTTATTGCAGTGGTTGTGGGGTATTTCAACTCATATCCATACAGAACAAGTATTCCTATGAATAAAAAAAATACTCTTTCATTGTTGTTTTGATGTTTACACATTTCATACCAAAGCCTATTCATCTCCAGGACACAGATGCAGTCTCCTTTCTGGGCGTCATGATCATCCTGTGCTCAAACGCTGTTTATACTTGCATGCTATTGCTAGAACAGGTGGATATGGGACCTTCAGATATCTGGAACCTGCTCCCAAGGATCAGCCAGACTTGTGAAAGTCTAAATCATTTTCCTGATGTCTAAATAAATAATTATTGCTCTCATTATTTGGACACAAACAAAGAACACTTTAAGGACTCTTGACTTGAAATAGAAACAGTTTCCTCAACTTCGATGTTGGAGATGGAGAAAAAAATAAGTAAATAAAAATAAGCCATGTAAATAAAACTGAAACAAGTTCATAACAGTACATGTAGGCTTGTAGTTTGTGCAACCATGCTCTTGTGCATATACTAGCGTTCAACGTTTATGTTCAATATAGTGACTACTATTATGGACATGAGGCAACTCCCTCTGGTGCATTTCTTATGAGCTAAATAGCTTCAAATGGTACATTGCCAATTGGAGGTGGGGGGTGGGGGGTGTCTATAAAAATAATGTAGAAAAAAATAGCTGGTTTCAAGTAGAATAGAGATATAGCACCATGTGGGTCGCCATCCTTTTTTTTTCCTTTTTTGAAACAGAAATGTCATGAACTCAACTCCCAGATTGTAAGTCCTTCACATGGTCAAAAGTAAAACTGCAACTTTTCAAACTGTGGACCTCCACAGTTAATGAGAGAGTGTGTTCTTCCCACTCATAGATGTGGGCTTGTTGTATCCGTTCACATTTTTATGCAACATAATGAACAGAAATCCAGAGATACAAATTTAAAGGCTTGCAGCATTCATTATTAACTGTTATTAAATATTAAACTTTTACCAATTAGGCTCAAGTAGAGCACACATATATTTCATCATGCATAAAATTCCTACAAGTTATGGTTGCTTAAAAGCTTCAGTTCACTGTGGTTCATAAAATTTACAGGATTTTACAATAATACTACATTTGCAAACAAACTGAGAAAAAAAGTCCACTGGAATGAGGGTCAGTCTACTTTGTGTGAGATTCACAAATTGGTTAATTTGTACATCTCACATAAAGTGAATTAAACAAGAGCACAAGTGAAGTGTATAAAATGATGATATATAATCTAAAATTCAACAAACAGCTGCAAGTCAGGGAATCAAGAAGGTCAAGTAACAACTTTGTATCCATAATTAACTTCAATTTTGGCAATGAAGATGAAGGAAAGATTAGAAATGTGATATTTTCTCATTAGTTGTACTCGGTATATCTTAATAGACTAGATTGGGACACGAGAAACCTGATTAGTAATTCTTCTGCCATTCTGCTTTAAAAGATCTGTGATGTGACTCATCCATCAAATTTGACTGGCTCATTCAAAGTGATAGGAGAAGTGAGTCTATCTGCGTATCAGCTCTCCATCTCTCAGATAAGCCAGATACTTTGAAAACATGAGAGAGAAGCTGAAATTAGACAAGGATGCTTAAGTGAACAGTCTCTTTTCAAAGTAAGGGAGAGACATCTGCTGGCTGCTAGCCGTCTAACATTTCCAGACAGACCTTTTCTTTTATGTGGAAACCGACCTCTTGGTTTATCCGGCAGTATAATGAAGGTGCTCATTATCTGGCAAGAAGAGGGAAAGTTCTCCAAGTAGAACTGATTATTTTCAAGACATGCAGCCTTCATACAATAAATGAGTGTCACAAACAAGTCAGTGCCGTGATGTTTGTTGGCTTGGTAAAACTACTTTACAATCCAATATTTTTGTGTTCGATCAAATATATTATTTGACTACTCCACATGAGGTCAGTATTTTGACTTTAAAATAGCTTTAAATTTCCATAAAAATAAATAATTTACAAATTAGATACACCCTCTTTTAATTTCAAAGGCTTTATATGTCAGAACTTAATTAAATGAATAAACATATTAGTAAAAACTATTACAAAGGCTTTTTAATAATCACCTGGCCATTAACATATCACTACACAACTACACATTGTATCTTAAAATGTTACTTTAAAGCTAAAGGGTGTAAGATTTTACACTATAAAATATTTATAATTAACCAAATCAGTATAGGCATACCAAAGAAAAAACATTCTTTTTTTACATTGTGTTTAATACATAGCGCCACTGTTGAAGAAAGAGGGGCTCGTTTTCTCAAACGTCAATCATGTTAAGAATATCGGCTAGATAGATCATTTAGTTCAACATTAAAGACTGGAAACATACAGGTGAATATGTTTGTTGTCTTTTTCTTCATGGTCATGTTCTGAACAAATATGAACAGAAAGAATATAAAACACAAACACACACGCACAGCACACACACACGCACATATATATATACATATATAAATATATATATATATACACACACACACACACACACATAACATGTCTGGAATGGAAAAGAAGCAGAGATACATGCTAAGTTTTGTCAATACAGTCACTTCTTAGCAAAATGAAGGAATGAAATGTGTTGCAGAACTTTCATCTTGAGTATATGCCTACATAGGGTGCCTTTAAGACATAGTTTAAACTAAGCCAACTAAACTAAACTAAGTCTCACCTAGTATGTTTTAGTACTGATCAAAGGGTCTTAATGGTATTATGATCTGGGGAGTTTTCTGGCACTTTGCGTCACAGAAAGAAAGTTCCTGGTTCAGCTCCCAGCAGGAGCCTTTCTGTGTTCAGTTTGCATGTTCTTCTTGTGTTTGTGTGGGTTTTCTCCAGGTACTCTGCTTTCCTCCTACAGTCCAAAACCATGACCGTTAAGTCAGTGTTCTTCATTGGATACTGTCATGCATCATTAAGAGGTTTCCCTGCTCAAACACACCTGACTGGATCACTATCAGCTTGTCACAACTTTTTGAGCCGGTTCTGTTCCATCAGAGCAATACATGCAGGGCAATGTGTCCTGAGAAACAAGGCTGGGAAAGTTTGATTAATGATTATCATACAATTTACTGGCACCTTTCTACACCCAAGCTCACCTAATATAAAATTAAGAAATTACAAAAGCAATAAAAAGAGTTAAATAAAATAAAAAACACTTCTTATGTAGATAGTAGGGTCAAAGTGGATAGGCCAGTTTAAGCAGTAAAGATTTGAATGATGCAAGATGGTCTATGTTCTGAAACTCAGATGGGAGTGACTTCCAGAGCTGGGGAGCAGACCATGGTGGTGAGATGACCAGAGGGTACAGTAAGTTGAATCAGTTAGTGTGATGGTAGGGAGAAGCAATGTGGAACAAATTGGACAGATAAGGAGAGGCCAAATTATGGATGCGTTTGAATCTGAGATGTAGTGTCTTGTGTGTTTTATTGGGAGCCAAAGGAGCTGTTGAAGGACAGGGGTGATCTGCTCAGCGAAAGAGGGACAGGTTATGATTTCAGCAGCAATATGACCTTTACAGTGGGTGGGGAAGTGGATGTATTGTTGTTGTACAAAGTTATATACACAGGATGCAAAGTCTCTGGTAAAATTGTGAAAAACCTTGTAAGGTTTTTCACAATTTTTGATGCTATTCTTTATTTGTGGTGGTGTTTTGGGGTTGAAAAGAAAAAACTTCAAACATAGACAATCTAAGAATATTAAACTTTTGGGACGATACAAGACTTGGGTTAGAAAAGCAAAGCAGAGGAACCTCTCTACTCACTCTTCTCAGCTTCTCTGACTCTAACTCACTATGTTGCTACAGGATCCATCTCAGGGTTTACCTTTTTTCTTGTCTTCAGAATCAATTTTCCATATTTACCAAAAAGCTAAGGCTGCAAAACAACCTTAAATCACCAGCTCTCAGTCATAGTGCTTGATCGGCTGATACCTTTGATTATCATCAAGCACAGTTTTGTACATTAAAGCAAAATATCTCTCCTTTGTCCAAAAGTTATTTTTCCAGAAACTTTGTATTTATGCCATGTTCCTTTTAGAAAGTAAATGGTTTCTTGAGACATGGTTTCCAAACAAGTATGACTTGTATGGAAGGCCTGTTTTTCTTTTGTCTGTTTGCTTCTTCATAATTGTACTGTGATGAAAGTACATCCCTACTCAGTGCTGAGATTTATCAAATTTTCTTTTTATTTTAAAAATGTATCTGAACATTTCACGGTCTGATCTGGGATTATATTTGCTGGGACATCTATTCCTGGAAGGACTAGCATCTGTTTTCAGTGTTTTCTATGTATGAATAATCTTTTCCACTGTACGATAATGTACTGAAAATTGTTACAAAAGGAAACGAATCCTTTGAAAATGGCATTATAATCCTTAGAATGGCTAGTAACAGTGACTGCTTTTCTAAGACCATGGCTAATGTCCTCCCTGGCACTGATTTATTAGAACGCTCCAGACCAGCAAACTACCAGATCAGAGGTACTCACATATGTTGGTCAATGACTCAAGAGCCCTTTTTTTTTATTTCTTTCTTTCTTCTTTTTGTTGTGTGTGTGGTGAAACATCTGTTTTTGTCAAGTTGTGCATACAGTGTTGCTATTATTATTTCAAATTATGTCTTTATATGAAAAATCCTTTATTTGGTGGGCTTTCTTTTTTCATGTTGCTGTATGTGGCTCAGTTGAATAATTTGATCCAATAAAATTGCACATATTTCAGTGACCCCTGGTCACAGAAAAAAGAATGTTATTTACTCTGCTTTGGTGAAAAGGGAATAGCTTTGAAAGAATCTTTGCAGGACTTAATGGAACAGGAAAGATGAGGACTGAATTTGTTTACTGTCTCCAAAAGTTGATGCCAGCCCTCAGATAAAACAGTTTTCAACAGGGGGACAGAGAAGTTGCCAATTATGAAAGTATATGCCACAATAAATGCTGAAAGAATTCAACCACATGCTTCTGTAAGTGTGTGTGTGTGTTTTGAGTCTTTCATGTATGTCAGTATGCTTATCCACAAAAGCATGTGTTGTTCTGTCAATGTTTAAACAGACTGATCTGCAAAACATATAAACAAACTCTCGTCATTACTTATTAGTTCAGTTCATCTGGTTAATCAGTTGAAGCATATTTATTTCCAGCTGCTCTCTGCTGTTTAGAAGCTGCATTTACATGGGCACCAATCTCAAATTTACAGGCATACACTGCCAGCTTAACTCTGGAGAGACATCCATGTTTACAATGATTGCGTGCTGCGGCTGCCAAGGGTGCTCTGAATGGAATTAATTAAAGGTAACATACCATTTCATCTGCCCTGCATACACTGGATCTGCAGCTGTAATTTGTACTTCTAATTGACAATCAGAAAGTGGGATCCTTGTGTGAGGCCAACACAAAGCTATCTATTATGTGCATGGCAGGTTGAGTTTGTCACAGCTATAACAGGACGACACCAAAAGAGGAATCAAGCTTCAAGATGCTCTGTAACAGTCAAGCGATGTCCAGTGCCGT
>JAOWBL010045738.1:0-25340 GCA_028564865.1 Zenarchopterus dispar | reverse complement strand
TATATACATAAGCAAAAGCCAGCAAGAAAGAACATCATTAGATCGTCATCATTAGAAAAAAGTCCAAAGAGACCAAAGTTCACAGACTGGTGATAAGTATGAAACTGACTTCTATTTTTACCGAGGTATCCTCCATGACCTCTGGTTCTTTAAACATGACACTACCACAGGATAACAATGGAAATGAACTGAGAACAGTCTGTGTTTGCTGATGATTGTGACATAGTTTAGTTTAGATGCTCCAGATGTGCTTTTATGGCTTGTTGCCAAGTGTACATCCATTAGACTTTGGTCAGAAGTATCTTATCTTTGGCTTGTACAAAGCAGAGTCACAGGTATAGGTGGGTAAATAAATCACCAAGACAATATGCAAAGTTGAGAGAGTAAAAGATAATGTAGTTAACTTTTGCTGACTTTTATCAAAAATTACATATAAATATTTTAAAGCATTTACCATTTTTTGTATTGTTATTATGAAGACAAGAAAGTAGAATCCCAGTGGAACAAGTTAAAAAAGCATTTATATGTGACCATATCTACTCATACTGTTACATTTGTGTGCAACTCTCTTTGTCTCATTAAAAAGGTAATATGCTAGAATAATTTTACCTCTTTCACACCACAGAAAAAATACTGGCAACATAACAAGATGTGGCTTCATTGAGGAATGCTTTCTGTTTGACTTTATTGATGTTAAAGTGCAAGGACAAGGCTTTTTCCTGTAATACAACAAATGTCTGCAGATTCAAAATCAAAACAAGAAAAAAAAAACCCTCACTGTGTTTTCCTGGTCTCATCTGAGTTATTACATGACAAAGTACCTCAAGTCAATTCAGTTTCATTTTTCATTTTAATAATGTCATATGTCAAATTATAGCTGGACGATTCTTTTGCCAGAGGATTCATATTGATACTTTGGCCTTGTGTCAGAAAATGCAATTATTATAAAATTTCAGCATCTCCAGAAGATGAGGACATCTATCCATCCATGAGCTATACCTGTTTTTTTCTAATTCAGGGGTCTGTGGAGTCTATCCCAGCTCTTCAGCTCTCTCCAGGCAAAATGCAGATGAGTACATCAGGTGGATAAAGCTTTTCACCTGTAAAGTTAATGCCCCAAAATATTAACTGTGTTCTGCATGGCTCACAGAACAGAGGTAAGTTTTTTTTTTCCAAGTCACTAAAAAGAAATCTGAAGATAGATGAACCTAATAAGACTTGGGCTGTGAGACTTGCCATTTCTCAACTGTGGAGTATTTCATTATCACAAGATGCTTTATCGGTCGTCAGTATCATGCATGTGAATGTGACCCAAACCTGCCAGAGCACACATAATCAGAGGAATGGAGATGAATGCTCAAAGAGCAAGAGAGGGAAAGCCCTATCGAAACATCAGTTGTTTCCTGGAGATGATCCATTATTTACAGATTGAAATTAATGACTTGACATTCAGCTTTTTCAGGGTTTCATTGTGTTTGAGTACAAGCCTTACAGTGTGCTTCCTTTCATCTCCCCACTTTCTTCATCCATCAGGAGTTTTATAACAACTCCTAGGCCTGTTCTGTACAAATATCAACCTTTCTGTCTTTCTTTTTAAAGCAAGAGGGACACTATGACATCTCAGGTATTACCTGTATGTTGCGTTGTGACGGCTCTTTGTTGTGACGCTCCCTCTCCCCCCTCCTCTCCACTAAGCACAGACTTATTGCTGGCAATTTCTGAGAGGCAGCCTCTTGCTATGCCCATCGATTTTCTCTAGTAGCTTGTGGTCTAATTGCCCTTATCAAAATCATGACCTCCTAAATAATGACTGTTTTTAGCAGCCTGAACCCTTGCCCAGCAGCTACTGACATTTACTGCAATTAATTAATACAAAACTACTGGGAGTTGCTATCTGCTCTGCTTGGATAAGATTTCAGCTTTCATTATGTAACAAGATTTGGCAAAGCCTCAGAATGGAACATGGTTAGCATTTGATACCTCATTGAAAGTGAGCCCAGGCTGAAGTGATGGTGATTTGTTCGTTTGAGCAGAAGATAATGTGGGAATAGCTGCTGCAGCAAGTGGTGGGTCTTTAATCTTGTTAAGCCCCAAGAAACAAAGCTTCTACCTAGCCTGGATGGCACATGCTGAAGTGTTAATGATCTGCAACTGATTTCTAAACCTCTCTAACTCACAGTAAACAACAACTGGTAGTAAAGAAACTTGCATGGCAGACTGTGGACTATCCATCCATCCATCCATCCATCCATCCATCCATCCATCCATCCATCCATCCATCCATCCATCCATCTGCTTTCAATTTGAGGTCAGGTTCTGATGACGGAACACCTGATTCATTATTTCAGAATTTCCTGTCAACAGAGTGAACGTTTATTTATTCATTTATTTTGGGCTACATACTTCCTCAAACCAGAAGCCAGCTAAAAGTATCAGAGCTACCTTGGTCAAAAAGGTGCATCCTCAAATAACAAACAGTGATACCAGTGTGAACTTGTGACCTCTTTCTCCTATCCTACAGTAGGAGAAAAATCACTTGGGGTACATAGTGCTCCTTCTACTCATATTCAAAACAACGATAAACCATTTTGACTTGCTTCCCACAAACTACTTACCAGCCACACTCCCTACCTACTAAATTAATGCTTTGACCACCATCAAACTATTAAGAAGATCATCTGACTCGTTCTAATTAGTGACATCACAATAGCGTGGAATTATACCCAGTTGTGGCAGATTTTATGACCCACATGAAGAACTCTGACCACTCTCTTTACCATTTAAAGGTCAACTGTGAATTCTCATTTATGTGCTTCCTGCTCATGAGCACAATGAGCCTCTCAGATGATTCCATTATGGATATCTCATCATCTGAAATACACAATGTCATCAATAGATTCAAAGAATCTGGAGAAACGGTTGGGGGACAAGGCAAAGACAAACCTGTTTTCAGAGAAACGTAAAAGTCTTCTTGGAAATTATGAATGCTGCATCCTCCAGACTAAACAGGAAAGAGACCATCCGGGTTGATATTAGAAGTCTTGGCACTCACTAGCACAAGTGAGTTGCACATCTGGAAACATCAGTTAAAGGAAATATCAATACTGAAAGGCTTACAAAGGTTTTAGAGCAGCATGCACTCACCGCCCACTCCATTATTTACACCTGGCACACACACCACTTTATAAGGTATATTAGTTGCACCTAAAAATGTGGTCAGTGAGGGTATGCTACTAATTCAGATGCCTTTTTTTCAAGGAATGACTTGCATCTTTAGCAAGACAATGCTAATCTGCACACTGCATTCGTTACAAAAGCATGACTTTATTGTCAAACAGTCCTGAGCACTGAGTTCCCAATAATCCAGGTGCATCATGGAATGAAAAGTACAATAAAGAAATCTGAGACACAAAGTCTCAGGATCCAAAATCCAAATTACACCCCAATTCAGTCCAATTCATTGTAATTCATGCATAGTCCACTTAATTCCAGTTCATATTCAAATTCATTCCAACTCATGGTCCAATTCATAATCAGTTTTATTCCATCTGAGTCAAAAATTCAAATTCCATGTCATACTAATTCATAAAAACCAGCTGAACTGAGGAACCCAAAAGACTGCATAATATCTTCACTTTGATGTGTGTGGAAACACCAAAGTTGACACAAAACACAAAAGTTCAGTTTGAGAGTGAAGTGCTTTGTTGGGATGATGTGAAACTGCAAGTTCCTCATGGTAAGTGGCAGTTAAGGTGAGCATTAAAGGCTGAGCATAAAACCTATATGTGAGGAGGAGAATTTTAAATACTGTTATGAGTTTAGAGGAAAGTGAATGGCATGAGGCTAAAATTGGAGAAATATAATCTCTCCTGCTAGTTTTCATTCCCTCTCTGCAGCATTCTGGACCAGCTGTAGGATGCTTGGAGGTAGTTTAGGATATCGTTCTGACAAGGAATTGGTGTAGTCAAGGTTTTAAGTAATGAATGCGTGGACTAGGTTGTCTGCATCATGTCAGCAGCCATATAAACATATGGATACTTTTTTTGATACCCTTCAATGGAAGAAAGAAAAAAACACCACAATGTTCACTGAAATAATTGGAAACTGACAAATTAATAATAAATTATTATTGAAACGGACCTGGAAAAATTAGTTGGTAGCCCTAGAAATTATGGAACTGAATGTGACCATACTGACACTTTAAACTGAAGTTTGTCCAGTAATTAACATCAAAGTTGTCTTGATCTTGCTCTCAGTCTGACTATTTAAAAGATGAAAAGCCGTCACTCTTCTGTTTAGCATAATAGTGTTCACCACATTGAACACGGACCAGAGAAATCAAAGGAGAGAGCTGCCTGAGAAGATCAGAAAGAAGATGATCAACAATCATGTTAAAGGTAAAGGCTAGAAGACCATCTCCAAGCAGCTTGTTGTTCCTGTATCTGAGGTAGCAAGTTTTATTCAAAAGTGGAGGGTTCACAGGACTGTTGCTTACATCCCTGAATGTGGCTGCAAGAGGAAAATTGATAACAGTTTGAAGAAGTGGATAATGCGAATGCTACCCAAAGAGCCCAGAACAATTTTGAAAGAGATCAAGGTGAGCTCAAAGGTCAAAGGTCAAGGTATAGGGGCATTAGATTGCACCATCTTTCACTGTTTGAGCCAAAGCGGACAATGGAGGAGGACTCCACAAAGCTTCTGGGACAATGTCCTTTGGGCAGATGAGGCAAAACTGGAGCTTTTTGGCAAGTTTCATCAGCTCTGCATTCACAAATGCAAAAATGAAGAATTAGATAAAAAGAAAGAAGGTGTTGCCGGTATTAAATAGTAGAAAGGTTCAGTTATGTTCTGGAGCTGCTTTGCTGCATCTGTCATGGGGTGTCTTGAATCTGTAAAGAGCACAATGAAATCTATCAAGACAATCTGGAGTGAAAGGTGCTGCCCAGTGTCAGAGAGCTTGGTCTCAGTCCCAGGTCATGGGTCATCCATCAAGGTAATGACCAAAACACACAGCTAAAAATACCAAAAAAAATGGCTAAAAACAAAAAATCTGACCTGGTTTTTTATCTAAATCCAATTGAACATCTGGCAAAGGAGCAAAAACGTGCTGTTTAAAGATGGCACCCTTTAAACTTGAGATAGCTGTAGCCGTTAGTTCATGAGGAGAGCGCCAAAGTGCCTGACTACAGGTGCAGAAAGTTTATTGAGAGTTGCAGAAATCATTTGATTACCTTGATTGTGTAACAAAAAATTAGGATAAGGGTCCCATAATTTTTGTCTAAGCCAGTTTCATCATTTTTAGTTTTTAAATGATTCTGTTGAACCGCAATGTCTGATGTCAATAGTCAATGTTCAGGAAATTATTTATTATTACTTTTACCATTTTCAAGTTATCCAGGTGACCATCTTTAATAGGATGGCACCAACAAATTTGCTCCTATGTGTAAAAATATTTTGTAATGGCAGCACTGTCATATTAATAATTTTTTTAAAATTAATACCATAATAATATTTTTTTAAACTGTGCTGGTTGCCTGAATACGATTACATTATCTTAACTTCCTTTTTCTTTGATAAATCACAGAGTTCAAATCTCTTGGGTTCATAGATTTTTTGTACAGTAGGGCTACTGCTTAAAGCGAATGAAACCTACAAAGTTTGGTCAAAATAAAATGTTCAGCTAAAGCTTCAGTCGCACAGGAGGAGGAACGTGAACGTAACGGCAGTGCCATGCCAGCATCTGTGAATCACCACCATTCTGGTCAATGAGAGTGGTCACACACCATGCGCCATGGAGGGCTCCCTGTGGGACACCCTGAAGATGGAGGAAAGCCTCTGTGAAACTGAACTACAGCACTTTCTGCTCCCTATGCAACCCTGCCTTAAGTCAGAGTCAACTAACTTTATGGTAACTGCCTCAAGAAAACAGATTGTATTTTATTTTACTATATTTGAGTGGAAACTCTGCCTGTTTTATCAAACAAAATACCCACACCAAATATGCTTAATATATTTCTCTGCTTTGAAACTGATGAGAAACATCCAGAAGAAAGGAGATGAAATGAATGAGAAGTAGAAGCAGGGATAGTCTTTTTTCTAATCAACATAAGAGTGGTTCATATTGATTATAAGAGAGAACCGATGTGTGTTAGATACGATTCAGTAAAGAATTATTCAACTTTTGCAACCTAACTCAATAACTGCAGACCTGCACTACATACATTTGTTCAGAAAATCAAACAAAATCAGAGCACCTACAATCCTTGTAAAAAAAAAAAAAAACCTAAACAAAAAAAAAAAAAAAAAAAGCCTCTATAAAATCACTGCACACAGTTTCACATGTTGAACATGTGAGTAATGCATCAGTGACTTTGTGTTTGCTTCAGTCTGTTCTGGCTGTGTTTGCTCCAACTGTTCCCCATCTGTCATAAATGTTTCCTCTCAGGTGTGACTTATTTCTTTTTGTCTGCTTTTGCTGCTTCTTTTATTGTATTTCTCCTGCTGACATTTGTATTCCCAAACTCTGTTTACAGTTTTGTCACAGTTTATCAGCCTCATGGCTTCATCTGTTGCTCATTATGTTCTCTGCGAGCGCCACATTTGCCTTCTGCTTTGTGTTTTATGGGCGTTTTATATGAATTCCAACTTGCTTCCCCATTGTGGGTAGAGTTTTTACCTCCTCAGCCAATCTTTATCAAATTCCAAATTACAATTTGCGATTCACAGCTACAACTGTCACTTGTGAGTTGTAACCCACGCAAATGTCACATTCAGACATCTTTTCTGAAACTCACAGCAACTTATTCACAGCAGACTTTCTCATAGTTTGCCAAATTCATCACAGATATTGTTTGGTTCCCTTCTGCAAGATGTACTCATATGCCACAATGCACCTTATATCTCTCCTACCACTTGTTTTATTGCACTGCCAAGCAAGGAAGACGAAGCCTGGGCAACAATCTTTAGTTAAAATGCTTTTGAAAAATCCCCTGCTGTGAAGAATAGCAACATAGCATGCACAATGTTTAAAGCTGAAAAAAAAAAAAAAAAAACAAGTGTACAGCCTAGGATGCAGCCTTTAAAATCGATACAACAAGCAAAAGCAAAGAGCAACCCACATACCAGTAGACTGTGTGTAGGTAGCTGAATCTAAATAGTGACAAGTCCCTGGATGCCACTGAGTGACCAAACAAAACAACACTGAAGCTGCAGAACCGTGCCAGTCGTCTCTGGAGGCTGAGGGGTCAAAACCATTACTGTACAGTTAATATCATTTAAATGTACCATGAACAGTTGAGATAGAAAAAATGATAATAAGTTTTGTCTTGATGGTGGTTATCAGGCGTCATATTGTCTTATATCTTCGGAAAGAACTTCAGTCCATTTTTTATATCTACTTTATCCTCTTTAAGGTTTTTTTTTTGTGTGTGGGGGGGTCTGCTAAGCGCCTGCTGAAGCCTGTCCTTCCTGTCACTGCGAGGTATGGTATAACCTTGAAAGGTCACCAGTACATGATATTGTTGTAAGCATAACATTAACTCAAAATTACAATGGATTAAATTAAGACATATATACAGATCTTTTCATTTTCTCTAAACTTTTTTTTTCTCTACAACTGTCTGCATATATATGGTTGTTTAGTGCTGAGAGTGGCAAAACAAATCCTTTATATACATACCTATACATATAAACCTCCTCCCTTACCAGCCTCCATCTCCTCCTTAGGTGGTCTAGGTGGTGTGTGTGTGTGTGTGTGTGTGTTTGGGGGGGGGGTCATCTCAGGCTCAGGTCCTGGGAGACTGAGGTTCCTGCGCAGTATCTTAGCTGTTCCTAAGAGTGCGCTGTTCTGGATAGAGCTGTCTGATGTTTCTCCAGGTGTCTACAGGAGCCACTTCTCGAAATATATTGAAGGTCACACACCACTCTTATAACTGTGTTTAGAACCAATCAAATTGAGTTCTGTGTTTACGCATAATGTGTAGAACTGCTCTTAAAGATGATCATGAATTATGATTATTATTGTCACTGTGGCCATTTGATTTGTATTTAAAATATTTCATTTCTTTTCTTCACTTATTTCTTTTCTGTCATTACAGTGGGGGATTCAGGTAATAAATTTGTTGGGGGCACTTTCTCAAGAAACTCTTTCTCATGTAGTTTCAGTCATGTTAGTTCTCAAAGGCTTAAATCAAGGCAACTGGACTTCTTTTTGTTGGTTTCCAAGAGAATGAATGCCAGTTGCCTTGACTCAAACTTTCTGAGAGTTAAAAACTCCCAGAAAGAGAGGGATATCTGAGTCAAATTGAGCAACAGTTGCTCATTTCTAATTTGTCACTTAGGCTGCAATTGTAGCTATTGCAACAGAATTGGGTCATTCAAACCACAAAGTGCACATATGCTTTGTGGTTCCAGTGCACTTTGAGATTTAAGTGACCCAATTTTTTTTTTTTTTTTTTCCCTCCTAGGAGGCACAGATTGAACCTGAGTAGTGGTCATGTAAGCCATAAAATGCACATGGATTTGGATGTTCTTAGATTCCTGCCTCATTTACGTGTAGAAATACATCTGATAGGGATCAAATAGATGTATTTTTTGCCAGTCGCCTATGCAGACAGATCAGATTTAACCTGTTTATGTGATTCATTATTTGTTGAAAATGTAACTGTAGCAAATTATGACCCCACCCCATGCGTGTCATGGCATGCCTCCATATGAGCAAAATCGAGCTCATTCAGCTAAACAGTATGCTTGGTGTTTTGCATCACAATTTCAGTCTTTGATGTTGTAACCCACTTTACAACAAACCTCACTTGAGAGCTCCCAGTGCCTGGTGGGGAAAATAAACAGCTAAAAACAGGATTACTACTGAATAATTCAGTTTCTGTCAACTGATGACTTTTTTGTTTTTGTTCTTTCACTTGAAAAAAAAGAAAGAAGAAGCATGTTATCACTGCTCAAGGTGGTTCTACAAGTTGTTGAACGATTGGGTGTTTTGTTGATCATTTGTGTTTATATTTAATTAATTTTAATTTTAGGATTTGGTAAAGACCATATTTTTATACATAAAACTAGAGTTAAAATATAGTATACATTCCTTCACATGACAGTGTATATATCCACAGCTTTTAGTTGTATTGAATCAAATGAATAGGTCCAGTGGAGCTTGACATGTTTAATATGGCCTTGCAGATGAATGCTGTCAGCAACAGACTTCCAGCTGCCTTTTAATTATGTCGATACGCCTGTCTTTGTACTTTGGCCAGCACTTCCTCATTTCTTTCAGCATTCATGTTGATAACTCTGTTCTTCTCTTTCTCATTCTGTTTGTCAAAGTTTTAAATGGCTGCTAAATATGACTCTTTTGTCTTTAAACACTGGCATTTTCTTTGCTGTCGTTGTGCACAAATGAGATGGGCAAAAAACATGACAAATTTACACCACATTTTGCTCATTTCATATAATTTATGAATGAACAAATGTATACAAACTGTCCATAAAACAAAAACACAACCCAGCCAGTAAGGGATCACAAGCCAGTGTTCTCATTGTTGCTAAATTTAAAAGGTTGAATCTCTAATTTCAGAATAAATGTGAGAATAAAAACTGAGCTATGAGGCCTCAGTAACTAATTACTGTTATCATGAAGACATAGATCAGGACAAAAGTATAAAACCAACTGTTTTGAATAGAGCACAGAAATCCTAATAACTGGGTAGTTAATGGTGACTGGAACCCATCACATTCCTTTAACATTTGATATATGCTTTTACATTAAACTGGTCATCTGGCTAAATGATTAATAGAGCAAATGGCTCTTAAGTTTGGGAGGAATCAATTCTAACTAACAACTAACTAACAACTCTTAAAGATAGTCAGAGATTCTACGCTAAGTGTTGTCCTTTTTGGTACAGCAGCTCAAGGATGTACACAGGTCTGCCAGCATGTAAATGATGCAGTCATGGGATAAAAGTGCCGTCTTAATTTATTTATGTGCAATATCAGTTTGATCAATATGGTTATTTTCATTATAACAATTCCAAGCAGTTTTTTTTCCTGTTTGTGTATTATCTTTCTTTTAACTGCTATTCTTCTTAGCTATTTATACTGTAAATCTATGTTGTTCAAACGGAGGATATTTAATATTTTCTTATGTTTTTGTAAATACCAGATAGTTCTGTTGTTTTAAATAATTTCTACCAACTTTTCACCATACAGCAGCAGCTGCTGTAATTTTGTCTCACTCTCAACACATAACTTATCACATCACAAAACATGTCTTTATATTGGCCTTATATTAGCCTTCCTTGTGAATCAAACTTAGGTATAAACTAAATTGAATCTAAGCATTTACATCAATATAATTCTCCTGGACTGCATTCGAGCAGGTGCAGGTCGAGGCCCCTTATGCCTCCTTCCCCACAAATTCATGAAGGGGCGGTGGTTACTAAATACCACTGAAGAAAACACAAGTAGTATGCTGTCATCCCCAGGAATGAGGGACTTTGAGCAGATTGCAAGGGCTACGGGAGCACAACACAGCCTCCAAATTTGACTGTGGTGGGTCCAAACCCTCTGTGGTCATGAAGAAACCCATTAATTCCACTTATGGCACTACAAAGACATATTTCTCCAACTTAATGTAAGTTTATGGCTGGCCAAGACATGGAGTATTTCCTGGAGGTGCTTGCCACATGTCAGGCGTTGGGCCATGAATCACAATGTCAACTAAAAAGACAACCACCCCTGGAATGCCTGCTGAAATAATGGTCATGGTTTCTGAAAGCATCTAGGGGCTGAACTTAGGCCAAAGGGCACACTTGTGAAGCAGAAGACCCCAACATGTGTAACAAAGATTGTGAGGTTTCGGCTGTAAGGGTGCAATGAGACCTGAAGATAGTCTTGATGGAGATCCAACTTGCTGAACTTGCTGAGGAGCTGACCACGCAAATCCATGGACTTGCGTGGAGGAGATAGTTCTCCGGAATGACCTCTCTGTTTGTGACCCTCTGGTCAACACACAAACCAAGCTTCCCCTTTCTTCTGCAATGCTACCAGATTGGAGATCCAGGGTGAGGTGTTGACAGGCTCTATGATGCCAGCCTCCAACAGGGACTTTAACTCCCCCGCCACCTCATCTCACAGAGCAAGGAGAACATGGTGCATGGACTGAAGAATTCAGTCCAATGTGCAGGCCAAGAAGAGTCAGTGTTGAGAATAAAAATGCTGCTGTAATTAAGGAGTTTGAAGCCAAGGTTGGGCAGCATGGTGGCTTAGTGGTTAGCACTGTTGCCTCACAGCAAGAAGGTTCTTGGTTTGACTCCCGGCCTGGCAGGAGTCTTTCTGTGTGGAGTTTGCATGTTCTCCCCGTGCTTATGTTGGTTTTCTTTGGGTACTCCAGTTTCCTCCAAAAACATGTATGTACGTTTTTGGTGAAGTATTAGGTGTATGTTAGGTTGAGAACTCTAAAATGCCCATGAGTGTTTGTGGTTGTTCATTTGTATATGTGGCCCTGCGATGGACTGGCGACCTGTCCAGGGTGTACCCCTGCAATGAGCTAGGATTGGTTCCAGCAGACCCCTGTGACCCACTAACTGGGTTCAGCTGCTATAGAAAATGGATGGATGGAAGCCAAGGTCAGCGAGCATATCCAGAGCCATAAGGTTGGTGAAATGCCATGCAACTTTAAAGGAGGAAACAGTCATACCACGCAGAGAGATTAATTGTGCCAACAATGCCAGTCCATGAGTTTCCGTAGCTATTAATGGGCAACTCAGAAGGTGCATCCAGCCTGTGGCTTAGGAAAAACTGCTGGACTGTAGTTGCACTGAGGAGCAAGGCATTAGCTCCTGTTTCTAGCAGTAGCAGCAAACACACACTATCCAGCTCCACAGTATATGGTTTGAACAGCTGACATATACCCTCACTGCATGTATGATTGTGGGAGGCTGAATGACTGTTGAGGGTGACCCTCTGAAGGGGTTGGCTGTAGCAGAATGACAGATTTTGGTAAAATGATTCTGCTTTCCATAATGCTGACAACACTGACCTCTGGCAAAACAGGTCCTTCACAGCATATGGGGAAGGGCCACAATTACTACACTGGTGCTGAGACCAATCCCATTGATAAGTGACAAGTATTGTCAGAGGAATGGCGTTAGGATTAGGTTGTGAGTGAGGTGGGCATTCCACCTGCTGCCAGGTGAGTGTGGGCACTGGAGAAGCAGTGCTAGCCACAGAACTGGTGGTTCACCTGGGGGAGCCAGGAAGGGAGGAGGTAAGCTCCATCTTTGCCAATGTTTTGTTGTGAACAAAAGAGACGCTGCAGTGGGGTATCAGTCAAACTGGGCTTTACTGTGTACTGAGCACTTAAAAACACAAGAGCACAGTAACCCAGAAAAAAATGCCAACTGCCACAAAGAAGAACACTGCCATAAAACAATGATTATAACACCACAGCAGAGTTTCCAGGGCAATAGAAACACACAACACCCTTGAGTCATCTATTGTGGACAAATTCCACAATTACCTTTTATGGAGCTAAATTTACTGACAATAACACTGGCAATAACTGACAATAACACTGATCTATGTGCAAATGATAGCCAAGCTTAATGCAGCAGGGACCTGGTGGCTGGCTGCCTCAGATACATATGACCTTATTCAGTATCAGCTCTGCAAGAACAACACTGATGCTCACCTGCTGTCTGGAAGCATGGCTGGTGATGTGGAGAAAGGAAAATGGAAGGAGATTGCTCAGACCAAAGTGAAATCCATCTGTCAGGGGATCCATATGACAGTTTTCCAGCACACCAGTCAGGTATGTGGACCTGGTTCTGTATATATCCATACTGACCTTGATTTGCTTTCCTTGATGAAGGCTAATGCCAAGTCAATTGAAGCTCAAAACAAAGAAAACTTCATCGGCAGTGAGGGAAGTGGCTGAATGACAAGAGATTGCAGCTTTGTGGATGCTGTTTCAGTGAGCAAAAGAGTGCAGAAAGATCTTGTGCAGAAAGATGCTGAAAGATATTGCCTTGAAGCATGAGTATGAAACCTTCTCAAGAATTGGTTCTCCCTTCTGAGGTCTGAGAAACTTTTCCTGCTATCTTTATATGATGACAAGGATCAAGAAGTGGACCACAGGTGTGCAGTAGGCTTTACTGGCCTAAGATGATACTGAATCTCAAACAGCATAGCAAAGACTGCTTGGAGTATGTCATTATAAAACACCCTGCAAGACAATTGCACTTCTGCACCAGCAGTGCTTTCATGAACTGAGTTTGGATAGATTTTCTCTTCATGACACCCAATTTGAAGGAGTTTAGTAATGTGTTAGTTATGACTGATCCTTTTAACTGGTACACCCAGGCATTTCCAGTCAAGAATCAGAAAGATCTCATTATGGCAAAAATCTTCATGGATCAATACATTGTGTATTGTGGCTTGCCAAGGAAAATACATTCACAATCAGTAAAAGACTTTGAGAGCACAAAAAGTCTTTGAGAGCACAAAAAGTCTTTGAGAGCAGTTTGGTTTGAGAGTCCCAAAGATGTTAGGAGTACACAGATGCTGCACCTTATGATCGTATAGGGGACCCACAAAGAGAAAGATTCAACCACTTCTTCTTTCAGTGCTTGCAATGTTGGGGCATTAAAAGAAATACTCCTGGAGCCAGCACATTCCATACGTAGTCAATAGGTATAACATTGTGAAATATGATGTAACCAGATACTCATATCTCTTGATGTTTAGCAGAAAGATTTGGCTGTCTGTGATCTGTGCTTCAGCACATTATCTGATGCAACCAGAGACAGAAACCTTTCCTGCTGTATGAAGACTCTAAAGGGAGATTTGTAGTTAGCCCCAAAGACCACAAAAGCAGCAGATAAGTCACAACTGAGAAACAGAAGAACATTTGTCTAGAAAATACATTGTTAGTCTTTTGACACCAGTGACCAAACCCTGCTCAGAAACATGGCCCTTAAAGATAAAAACACATTCTTGGAAGTTGAAGGTGTAAAGCCTGGGGATACAAAAAAGGTGATATGAGACCAATGGATGGATATCACCTCTTTCCAATCAGTCAGTCCACAAGAATGACACCAAGCAAACAGACATCTACTAATGGGGATGAGCGACCAAAGAAAATCAGAAACAACACATGAGTGAAAGACAGTTAATTAATTTTTGGACTGTAAGAACACTCATAGATCCTGGCAAGAATACTTGAATAAACCCCTTTCTTAAGACATCTGTAATGGGCATGAAGCTGTAATTCCCAATGAAGTGAAACATCATATAGATCTTCATGAACAAAGTGAAGAAAGCAAGAGAGTCTACATATTAAAGAGAATGAAGTCTTTGTTTATGAGGGTCTTGATGAAGTGTCAGACCCCAAACAACATGAAATCTGTGTTCATGATGATGGATACAAAGAGGTTGTCAATCAGAAAATGACATGTCAATACAAGGAACAGTGACTCAGACTGACTCTGATTATACTGCATCTGAATTAAAACTGGGAGATTATTAATCACTGTCTAATACTCCTAGCTAAAGTAAAGTCAACAATTAAGGTAAACAAAAAATCTATTTATCTTAAACACAGTCCAAGAGAAGAGTGAAACCGGTAATATGTCTGACTTAAAGCAGCTAGTTACTATTAGAAGACAGATTATTCATTAATTTTCACAACCACAAGCAATAAGCAAAGCATGAAAGTGTGAAAAAGGTCATGTAATTCAGGTGTAAAACAGAACAAATGTCCTATTTGAACCCTGTAGTTATTTATTGATATAATGAGAGTGTATGACTCTAGTAAAATGTTTTCATCAGCGCTACTGAGCCAAGTTGTTGCAACCTTGTAAGAAAACTATTGAGCCCTGGACTGTGGAGTTAAAATTTGCAAACCCAGCATCCATCCAAAATCTTTCCTTTTTACATTAACTGACACAGGGTCAGGTGTTGAGCTTGGTCTTATCTGGGACCTAGGTGGGGTTTGTTGATAATAAAATAAGGAAGTCCACAAGCTTCTCAGCCTCAGAGCCAAGGACATCATAAACCAACATATTACTGAAACTGTAAAAGATAGTCCATTGTTGGAGCAACTGACTACAAAAATGACAGACTATGATTTAAATAAAATAAAACTAAAACTCAACAAACTGAAGAGCCAAAGAACGAAGTTCTGTGTGGTCAGTGATACAATGGCAGGAATGGGAGAGGAAGACTGGACTGGCCATTTTTTGATTTATGCTACGCAAGTTGGGGAGGAAGCAACTCCTCAAATCCTGATGCTATTCCAGGTTTCATGGGTCCACTCCACTCCATCTCCTGAGTCTAATGCTCCATCAGCCAGCATTTTCGATAGTGGTGAAGCCAGTGAGGCCAACCATATAGACAGAGGCCCATCATGCTACACGGTATCGCTCAATAACCTCTCCTCATAATTCCTCCCTCCCCTCAACTTAGCTTCAGGCACTGGGGAGGAAATAACACCCCTTCCATTTACACTGCCCAGCACACATTAAACACAAGTTCTTCACCCAGGAAAAGTATTGGGGTCTAATCTAAAAATGTCTTCTGACATGTCATGTCATGAGGTTGGTCCAAGTTGAAAATCTGAACAAATTGATACAAGTTTAACAGATGACAGTTCACATCTGCCTTATCCAAGGAACTTTGACAGGAACTGCAAGAAAAACGTGATAAACTACCAAAATTACCCACAAAAATGCAAAGTTATTACTGTTTTCAAAAGGGCTTCCTTGGATTAAAATCATTCAAGATCTATTACTGCTATTCTAAATACTTTTAGGTGTTTGATATTCAAGAGATTTTTACTTTGAGACTGACTCGTTGAGTGTAGATTGATGAAATGGGTGAAATTAAATTTGCAACATAAGGCACCCATAAAATAACAAAGTCTGAAGGCTTTTCAGAGCTTCACAGACCCAAGCTGAAACAACAATAAACAATTGTTATCCATCCAATTGTTATTCCATCTAAAACACAATGTAAGTCCATAGAAAAAGAAAAGGGATCAGAGCAATGCCATCAGAACAATGGTGAATTCAAGAAATGAAAGTTATTTGCTTCTCTCAAGAAAAAGCAACAAAGTAAAACTATTAGATTTAGCTGTTATTATAAAATTTTGGCAAACTGCATTTGTAACACAAGACCCTGTCAAAGTAGCAATGAGAATCTGTTGAAATCAACAGCTGTATTGTTTATATCTTTTGAAAAAAAAATCCTGCATGAGAATCACTATTGGCTATGTACAACCATAGTTAGCCAGTAGTTAGACAAATACATAATTTAAGTTTGGCATTCATTTATATAAACAAAGTTAAATAGTATTATTTTGTTTCATTATAAAAGCTCTGGCTCCAGGCTGATACAATACCCTGCAATGATCAGAGTTTGAGGCTTGTATCACAGCTTTGTAGAGAAAAGCTTTTTCCCCAGAATGTCTCAGATTGATCTGAGGTGGAGGATGGGGTGTGGGGCAGGAAAAGCATTAGAGAGGAGGGATCAAAGAGAATGAGAGAAAACAGGTGGGGTGGGGAGAAATGTTCATAATAGGTATATAAATTCATAGCTTGAATGCTCCTCACGTCTAGGCAGAAGGTTGTTCTCACTCTGTCAGCTGTGCAGAACTTCAGATGGGCTGATTGGATGCATTATGTGTTTGTAGTGGTCAGAAAAGATATGTGCCTCGCTGAGGTGAATATGAGAGATGAGTTACAGGGGGCTGTCAGGTGTGGGTTGTTGTATAAGGGAAAAAGAGCATGTGGGGAATGAGTGTGCATTCGAACGAAATGTGCTTGGAGCTTCGGAAAAGAAAAGTGTTGGAGGCAAAATTTCAGAGAACAAGACTTTCAGAGATTTTTTTTGTTGTTGTTGGTAGTTTGTGTTTCAAATTTTACACTTTCATTTCTTACATTTAAGAAACCAAGGAGGTAGTGTGTCTTGTAGGTACTTTTGATTGCATCCATGGATGGATGGATGGAAATACCTAACAGAAACATAGTAACTACTAGTGGCTGCTTTTGTCTATCTGTACTGTGTGTCCCTTTTCTTTCCCAACACTAGTCATGACTTCACAGTACAAGACAGCAGAAATATGACATGAGAGCATGCAAGCATCAATAAAGCGACATCGAAATGACAACCTGTGTACACAGACTATTCTCAGTCCAACAGTGTTGCATACGTCTATTTTCAGGACAGCTTGGTGTAAACAAACTGACTTAAAGAAAATCCTTGTCAACATGGCTGAGTGCTGTTGAGGCAAGGCATATTTTAAATTAAGCTTTGATCTTTTCCTCAAAAAAAAAAAAAAAGACCCAACATGTCTTAATTATGGAAATGTATATTGCATAGCGAACCTATTAAGAGGTAAACGGAATATGCTGCATAAAGGTCTGGCAATTGCTGTTAGATTATAATATACCACCTTTATACCGACTATGCAATGACACAAACAAGAGCTGGCTGCATGATTGCTGTGACTGCCTACCTCTACAGTGGTGGACTGAATTGCAAGATACAGTATGTGAGGTAAACTTGTCACTTTTACTGTGGACATTTTCCCAGAAGTACAACACTTTTTAATTATTTTCCCTTTGCGGACAAATAAAATATTGTTGAATCTGAATTTTAGCACCATCCAGGTATTTTTTTTCCCCAAACTGCAGACTGCAATTGACTTGTAAGTAAGATTCTCCTCAAAAACTGATGAGCCAATGGCTGTTGAGTATTAGCTGCACAGACTCATAGAAACTCACTCACTCTTACTTATGTATTTTTTAAAATTACAATCATAGTAACACAGGGTTGCCTCAGATAAGTTAACTAGAGCTAACGTTAGTTAAAGTGAATCACTACCAGTATTGTGAGTTTAGGTCTAATTATGGAGCATTATAAACAAAGTTATAACTTTAGATCTAGTGCTAGATGGTTAATAAAAGATCTACAGTTATGTTATACAGTAAATACACACACACACATGCACACACACACACAAACACAAATACACAGTACCTTATTAGATACATTGTGATACCTAATAAAGTGGTTGGTGACTTTGTGTGTGCGTGTATGTGTGTTTTTGCATTTTAATGAACCCGGTGAATAAATAATACACTATTTATTTGTATTTTTTACCCTTAATTTAGAAATAGTGGCATCTTTTTGGTCTTTAATTTAAAGACTTCTAAGGTCTTTATGTTAGAAATGGCGGCTAATCTTCGCCTTAGATCATATTCCCAACATATGCATATTTCATTAAATATATTGACCTTATTTTTTGTTTTTTTTGCCAGATTGTTTGACTGCATGCATAAATGAAAGTAAATATTAAGAGCACTGTGTAGAGTGAGCCACATGTCTCATTTTGTTAACAAAATCACTTTAACTGTTGTTAAAACTTGGCCCCATCAGCTAATTAATTCCTGTGGCTTTGTTCTAGGTTTCTGTCAATATCCGTTAGGAGCAGTTTTTTCTTTGTTCATGAGCAAACTCTCCCAAAGGATATTGACTTCTAGTATTGTGCAGCCAGTTTGTCACTGCAGCAATGCGGTCTTGTTCATCTTTCAGGGATGCTAAGGAGTTCAGACTAAAAAAAAAAGCAGTATTTGTTGCTCTGGGATGAGGAGAGACTGGAGAACCCTTTAGAGGACGCTTTGAATGTCCTGTGGGCAACCATGCAAAGTGACTACAGTCTTTTTCAAAAGAAATTTAAGTCCTGCTAGCATTTGAACAGGCATGTTACATAAACATTTAGGCCTGTGCACCTGCCATGAAAGTGAAAAAAAAAGGAGTTATAGAGGTGGAGTTGAGCCGACTGTGAAGTTTGAACTTTTTAAAATGCCAATGCCATATTCCAAGGTCACTACCACCCTTGAAACCTAAAAAAACACTCTTTTGTCTCTGGTGGAGGAAAGGCGGGCTGCTTGGATCTGCTGCCTCAAAACACTCTGTATGCGAGGAGGATATTGATTATAGACTGTACCTGCAGATGTGTAGGATGATGACTATAATGATGTTGATATTGATCTTCGTCTTTCCTGACTTCCATAAGCAATCTTCCTTGTTGCTTATTTGCATGTGTATTTAAGCAGATAACAGTGCAGAGTTTTGTGACATTTCCTTTTGTGCCACAGTGAATTAAAGCTGAGCAATCTGAAATTTGGTTCATTTCACTCATATTAGTAATTTGCTGTAATCTTGTTGGATGTTTCTGTTTTGGCATTTGGTGTCATCCTCAAGTAATAAGAGCCCTTAGGTACACTTGAAAAGGTTGTTTTCAGGTCATTAGTTTTTAATTCACTCAAAGTCAGCTTGAAACACAATATTGACTGAGCTTAAATGTGTAAGAATAAAGGTCATCAAAACATTGGTTCTCACATGCTCGAGAATAAACTTAAATGAGAAAAATCAATGTTTTTTTCTGAAACAGAACAGTATTAAGTTATATTGGCGGCACGTAAGATGTGTTGAGGCCTTTTTAACATCTTTATTCTTCAGTATTTTACAACTAATGTCATTGAGACCTTGTCTGTTAACATATATGTCTCACTGGAAGGTAAATTTTTTACATTATCAGCTAATAATGAAATTTGATCTAATTTTTATCCCCCTGGCACCCATCTATTCACTGTCTGCCCATTGTCTATACACACTTCAATCCTACTGAAGGTCTCAGTGGTCTGCTGGAGATTATCCCAGCTACCTGTGGGGGGAAGGTAGGGAATGATCACCAGTGTATCTCAGGCGAATGGATGTTACAACTGACATTATAGATATTACATACATAGCAAACCAAGATGAACACAGCAACTGAAGACCATGACTGATCACAGATAACCTTGTTTAACTGATTACACTTTGGGCAGCATGGCAGGCTTGGTGGTTCACACTGTTGCCTCACAGCAAGGAGGTTCCTGGTTTGACTCCTAGCATGAGTCTTGGTGTGTGGATTCTGCATGTGCTCATCATGCTTGCATGGGTTTTCTCTGGGTACTTTGGCTTCCTTTCAGTCCAAACATGTATGTCAGGTTAAGTGATGACTGTAAATTGTGTGTGACTGTTTGTCTGTATGTCCCTGAGATAGACTAGTAATCTTGTCCAGGGTATACATTTCCCTATTGCCTGAAAAAAATTGAGGTTGGCTCCAGCTGATCCCCATGATCTGCATTGGAATAAGTTGTTATAGATAATGGATGGTTCTTCGTAATAGCAAATAACTAACACAGATGCAGGCCTTTTGAACTGAGTCTTGGTAATGAGCCAGATGGTCCCTCTCTTCTTTAGTCTCGAAGTTGTAGTGTCCATGGTTTCCAAAAAGTATTTCAAATATCGATTTGTCTGAGCACAGTCTTCCACTCTGCCACAGGCCATTTTAAATGAGCTTTGGCTCAGAGAAGCTTTGGTCCACAGTTGGTCGTTCCAACTGTGATCTTAGATGGTGATTTCCAGAAGTGTTCCTGAACCCATGGAGTGATTCCCATTTCAGAGTCATACCTGCTTTAATGCAATGCCACTTGAGGGCCCCAAGATCATGGACATCCTATTTTGATTTTTTTTGGTCTTGCCCCTAGCACAAAACAGCTCTTGAAATCTTTTGATTATATCATGTGCTCTGGATAATGACATATTTAAAGTCTTCTCAATTTTACACTAAGGAACATTATTTGGAAAATTCTTCACAATTCATATGTACGGCTTTTTGCAGCTTGGTAAGCCTCTGGTCATGTTTCCTGCTGAGAGGTTCTGCCTCTCTAAAATCCTCTTTTTATACCCAGTCATATCACTGACCTGTTTCCAAAAAAAAACTAATTAGTTACATCATGTTACTTCAGGTGTTTCTATTTGGTACAGTTATTTTTCCGGTCTTCTGTTGGCCACGTCCCAACATTTCTCTGTCGTGTTTCTGGTATTAAATTAAGAATTGTCTTTTATTTTTCATGGAACGATAAAATGTCTCACTTTGAACATTTCATATGTTTTCTACCATCTACTGTGATTAAATATAGTTTTATGAGATCTGAAAATAATTGAATTCTATTTTTATTTATATTTTAAACAACATCCCACTTTTTCATTAATTGGGTTGTAAAAAAACAATACACCTTCAAATGCTACGTGTGTCTTGGCTCTAAAAATGATTGTCACACAGGATCAATACCAGTATTCAACCTTTTCGTCAAACAAATAAATACGAAATGCTGTATCATGTTTGGAGTGGTTGGGTGAAGTTTCCCAGCATGCTGTTGACTGTCTTTGACACATTGAGTTTGAGATAATTGTTCAATCTGCTACCTGTTTTTGTTGCCCTTATAGGTTTCACTGTATTTTGTTGCTTTGCAAGTGGAAATTGCATTGCACAGAGTGAGAATTGGTGTTTGGTTTGTAACATTCCTGGGAGGCACAGTATAGAGGGTTATCCAAAACTTATTAAAAGACGTATCCTTAAGATTGTGCTTTGTACTTTTGTTGCAGGGGTACCTTGATAACTTGTAACATGATCTTATGCTGTCACTCTGTTGAGTTTTTGGTAACTTTTCTTACCTTTTATAACCACACTTTGAGCAATGCTGCTAAGAGCTGCAGCTGAAATCACATGAATAATATTACGTATAGAAAATTTCCACGCCATGACTTGCATTCCTGTCTCATGCACTCTTGGATGTATTGTGGTACAATCTGATGCATTACTGACTCATGACTGTAAGCTAAATTTAAAAATACATTTAAAAAGTCCACTACATATGACATAAAAAAACCCATTACAGATTCAGATAGCACTACAAATTGGAAACTTACTCTATAGTCCACATATGGTGAATAGTAAGTAATTCTGTGCGGCTGAACCTGCTGAGTGAAAGACTGATTTGTTCAGAGGGTCCTCAGAGCATACAGCTCTGCCTCAGGTGCCAGACAGTAAATAAATAGACCAAAGAGATATTTGCAAGTTTCTCACTTTCCTACTGATAGTACAGAAACTCTGGCTGCTGCTTCTTCTATCCTGTCTGTTCATGGAGTCTCCGTCTCCTCTGTTTGAGCCACTGTATGTGACAAAAGTGCTACAACACTACCCTGAATCAGATTAATCATTTGCTTTTGCACAACTACAAATGTCCACTGTCTACTGCCTGTACATGCTATGTTCATTTCAGACTGAAATCTAGTTCTGGGCTTTCAGTTTATACAACTAATTTTGGCCTTTTCTGTTACCACACACACACACTCTTTTATTTATGAGAGGATTTTATTCCTCCTATTTGGATGAGGGAAACCTTAAAACACTTAAAGACTGAAACTTACTGGAAAGGTCCCACATACTGGATTGCAGCACTTCCTGAAAAATCATAGTGACAGCAAAACTAATCGATGAGAAGCTGACAAATAAATGTTGCTAAGTGTTTTAGCTGTTATAATTGCAAGCATGAAAATTAGAATAAAACCTTGTGTCTCTTTTCATTTCTGAGACTCTACATCCTCTGTTCCTTTCTTCCTTGCATCTTCATGCATCCAAACAGTTGTGTGAGCTAAAAAGTCTTAGAGAAATCTAATAAAATGTGACATCCAGGCTTCAGAGGCACTGCTGCAAAGCAGCTTCAATTAAATATGATGAGAAGCACTGATGATCGAGCCAATTTTTTTGTTACATGTTACAGCTTAGCTCTGTTTGTGTTCCACCTGTTACAAGAACAATTACAGTCCTCGCGACAAGTTATATATTTACTTTTAATTAAAATTACATTGTGTGATATAGTGTCAAATGATTTTTACACACTGCAAGAGACAAATAGACTTTCACAAAGGATACACCATCAAAATCTGCTCTTTGTTCCTCTTCTACAGATGTAGTTTAAGAATTAAAATGTGCTGATACTGAACTGTTCTGATAGTGAATACTGGGGAGGAGGACACAGAAGAGGGGAGGTGTGTAGGAACAAATTGGATCAGCTATCGCACAAAAAAATCTGTACCCTGAAAAAAGAAGCCCCTATTGATGAGGCAGCTCATTTGCCATCCATTTGTAAAAGAATGGATTAGTAAATGCAGACAGCACACTGTCTGTGCTGCAGATAGGAGGGATTTAAAAGCCGTTTGTAATGAAAAAGTAGTAACCAACTCAAATGGTGGAACGTTGCACTTATAGTGTCTCCTCCATGCTCAGTAGGAGTATCTTCCTCACACTGACATCAGCCTTCTTTGCTATTTCACTGACTCTGGCTTGAATGGGGGGATGATTTCAATTATTTGTCAAAGATATCCATAAGATGGAAATGGCTCACTTACAAGCATTAACACATAGTGACTGCCTGCTGATGGCAGACCACCGACTGCTCCTTAGGTTTGTCCTAAGTGTTCCCCCCTCAGCCAGCCAACTTCTTGCTCTTCATTTGAAGGTAGATCAAACACTTCAGTGATTTATATCACCTCTGTTCAGACAAAGTGGTATTAGAGGGGTTGCCATATCGTCTTCATTCCTCAGTACAGTCTTTTCAGTGGCCCTTTCATTAACACAGCAGATCTTTGTGTTTAACATGGCCCTTAAATATCACATTCATTTGATTGAATTTTAATTTTTTTTAAGGTTTAAAGCTTATGCTTGAAGTTTTAAGATACATGAGAAGATATATGAACCTGACCGGTCTACTTCTCATGTTACTATATTTTCTGATTGCATCTGAATGAGGCTGATAAATATAAACAACCATTTAAATAGGCATGAATAGGGATGCCTAACTTTTGCACACTACTGTATGTTGTGCTTTCATCTTATTCTTGCACTAGCACTCTGTGACACAGAAAACATCCTTGTACATAAAGAAAGATTTACTGATGCCACAGTAATGAATGAGCACACACCTGGTTAAGTATAACTGGAAGAAATACAGTCAACTTCTGTTCCTAGATTTTGTCCACTCCTGGAGCACCACTGCATCTCAGGAGAGGCCTGCCTCAGGAAAAAGTCTTCTCACTCATCACTTCAGGCCTTACAGCTCACACAACTACAGTCCATTTCTGAAAGAAATCACACCATTAAAGTAATACATTTGTATCCTCAGAAAAATGAAAACTGTCAACAAATATACTGCTGAATTCTGAGAGCAAGAGAAAAGAATCTTCTGGGAATGAGGCAAATGGGAAAAAGCAATAACACTGCATCATATGTTATCACCTCATCATATCTTAGTGGAAGCTAGACTCATAAAGAAAATAGTGACAATATTGTGTATTATGTCCTAATAAAATGTCTGGTTATTTCACTGTAGCATCACCATGGTTTTACTTTAAATTAGGAAATGTGATTTTTAAGGTTTCTGCTGAAGCAATGTTCTCGGCTTCTCAGCACATGAGCATGACAGGAAAAAGAAGTGATAAAGAGTTTTCTTATGTTTTCCTGCTTCAATCTGTTTAGTTATATCTGTTTTAATGTTGTAATGGATCTGACGTCTCAATGTTTCTGAATAAATAAAAACACAATGATGACAAAGCTTTCAATGGTTTGCTTCTTTGTCTGCTGTAACACATATTCCTTCACTTTGATCAGGATTCCAGTTTCCACACATGAATCTTCTTTAGATTATGATGATAGCAGCTCTGGAAATAAAGAAGCAACTGTGCCTTCGTAGGACAAAGAAACTTCGATTTGAGGAGTCCATGATAACTATAATTCAAAACAACTTCCTACATGAGCATTCAGAGGGTGTCACAGATAATTTTTGATGTGAGATGGGCCATGTAGTTTTCTATTTCAAATTCTGAGCCAAAAAAAATCTGAAAATCTCACAAATTTGCTGTTTTCTAAAAACAAAAAAACAAACAAACAAAAAAAAGAAATTTACCTCATATATTTACCTCATCTGGCCACTTCTGAAGAAAAAGAAACAACAGTTACTACAAAGTCTCAGAGCAAAACTGCAAAACATTAAATCAATAAGGCAATTGTGTATCTGGTTTTCACATTACTGTGAAGTAAGTCACATCTGTGGACGTGTGCAAGATAAGAAAGTATTAACATAAAATCTCTATTAACTGCAAGTGAAATCAATCATTTATAAGAAGAATCCATTTGTGTTACATTTACATCATTATATGCATAATGTAATGATATAAATGAAACACTAAGACTCCTAGGGGAGTACTACAGAACATGTTTTTGTGCAGTGTTGTTTTACGACTTCGTCTTTAGTGCAGCTCTGAACATTTCTCCGTCTTTCGTGACTGATTTAAAATCATGACACTGACCTGACTGAAAGAGAACTTTTCACTGGCTGCTGACTTGAGGCAGTCTCTGGACTCTGCCCTCACACATATATATA
>JAOWBL010045717.1:0-25342 GCA_028564865.1 Zenarchopterus dispar | reverse complement strand
TTCAAAATGGTGCTGATGTTTGCAACCGGGCACTTAGTTCCTCTTCAAATGTGCATTCAATTGGTCAGATAGAGGTCTTTTGAAATTTTCCTACAATGTTAAGACATATGTGTAAGCCCCCCGTAAGGACAGTACCTCTTAACAAGTCTCAAAAAGTGTATTGATGGTGTACTTCAGATCAGTGTCCCGTTGGATGAACCAACTTCAACCAGGCTTTAGCCACCAAACTAATGGCCTCACATTTGCCTCTAGAATATTTTGACATATAGAGGAGTTCAAGGTCCATGATTGTAAGCTTTCCAGGTTCTGTTGCTGCAAAACAACCCCAAATCATCATCCCTCTACCGTGGTGCTTGACAGTAGGTACGAGGTGTTTCAGCTGAAATGCTGTAATTATAGAAGAAGATGTCAATGGGAATGACAAGCATCTCCACTTTGGTCTCAACTGTCCATAGGACATCGTTCCAGAAGTTATGTGGTTTCTTCAGATACCGTTTTGTGAACCTTTTTTTAATGTGAAGCTTGCCAACTGTCTTGAATGATTTCTACTTATTAATAGTATTTTTCTCTGAACTTGGTTTATAAAACTTTCCCAATTGAGTTTTCAGCAATAGTTGCTTATTCAAGACTGTTGCTCATGTCTTTTAATCTTGGCATTATGATGACACAGACTTAAATGCTCTAGACCTGCCTTAGAGGTCTGCAGACCAGTTGCTGATGAAGGGCTGACAATTAGCAACACCTGGCTGAAATTGACCCTCTTAAAAATCTGTGGGGCAGTAAAGAGGTACTTACAGGGTTACATTATTTTTTATCCCTTTTTCGCCTTAACTTTTGAAAAATTGATACTGGCACAGTGAAAAAAATCTATGTTGTTATTTATCTGAGATTATATTTGTACAATGCTAAGACCCACTCAAACCAGATGATTTTCATTATACTTTTAAACAAAAACCTTGAAAGAGGGCCTGCTAACATTTATATAGGACTGTAGACATAACAGGGAATGTGCAAGTGAATCCAAAAGTGATGAAGTTTTATTGCAGATTACCAGGCTGAACAAGGTTTCTGACTTTGACAGGTGCTTCAGTGATGAATATGCCTTGAAAACTTCTAAAATTCTCTACACACAGAAAATGTCGAGCAACGTGTTGTTTTCTGACAGCTTTTCAAGAGGTTCAGTGTTCAACACGATTATAATCTGTCAGAGTGACTCTGACAAGACTCCCTGGCCACAGCAATGATGAAACCTTCCTCCCTCCTCCTCCGACTTCACTTCTGTGCCTCTGGACATTTGCACACATTGCAGGCAGATTTTGTCGATCTGTTCGAGCATATGGAAAGGAAGTCAGGAGAGAATCTCAGACAAAACACAGACATCAATCAACTAGAGGGAAGAAAACGGTCGTGATGAGATTCATCCAGGCTGCAAGGAGCCCAAAGAGGAATGATCGTGTAAATACAGATGTCAAGAGGGAATTTCTTTTCTTTTTCATGTCTTTGGCTGCACTTATGGCTTAAGTGAGCCATACAAGGGAATATTTTTGAAACCTCAGAAGACATGAGCAGCAGTGAAGACTGTAACGTCAATGCTTACTGAAGAATTTACTTTAATAGTTATCTGTCATGTGGTTCCCTGTTTGTGGAGAATTCATGTGTACACTAATGACCCACAGCCACGAATCAAAACAAGTTTGGAAAATAGGGACAAATGCAATGATCTTTACATTTGCCTTGACATTCATATCTTTGCAAGCAGAATAAGCCAAAGATATTTCATGTTTTTCCCTTCATTAACTTCACTTTATTTGATGATACATATTTTTATATTTCATACCTGCAATACACCTCAAAAATGTTTGTACAGGGCAATTTAGTGTCAATAGGGGGCAGTATGAAAAACAAAAAGTGATGTTATTTTAAAGACATGATTGTAAGAATAATTTGGTATAAAAGTAACATCTATGAAAAACTGAGTCATGGAGGAGCAACAATTGACAGAGAATCTTCACTTTGTCAACAAATGTATGTGAAAATCATTGAAATGTTTAAAACAGTGTCTCAAAGAAGAATTGGAAGAAATTTGTGCATTTCAGCCAGGCAACTCACACTATTATCTTCATTCCCACAGTGTTTACAGTTTGGTGTCTAACCTCCAACAACTTTCCTTCCTGCAGATGATACCTACATTTAGATATTGGAAGTCTGAGAATATGAGGTCTGGGTCCATCGCTACATGCTATCCAGTTTCTGTACAATTAGAGCAAGAGTCTGGTTTTTGGCCAGCCCATCTCTACTTTTTGGAGATGATATGGTCCTCTCGGCTTCATCAACCTTCACCTCTCTCTGGAGAGGTTGTCAACTGAGTTTGAAGCACCAAGGACAAGAACCAGCATCTCCAAATCTGAGAGCTTAGCTCTCAGTTGGAAAAGGGTTGTTTTTTTTTTCTTTTTTTTTCTTTTTGTTGCTGCCTCCAAGAGTCCAGGATGGGTAATTTGTAAGCCTGCTGCCCTCCTTGGATGTAGTAGCCAATTCTCAGGTTCCCTCTCTGGAATCAAACCCTGATTCCCCATTACTCATGGTCACTATGGTAGGCATAGAAAGTACCACTGAATGTTAATAGGGCAGACATTCGAATGAGACATCACCAGCACGAAGGGGCCAGCGATCGACTCAAGTTTATCTAGCGTCACCAAAGCAGCCGGGGCACCCATGGGGAACACCGCCCATGGGTGTTTGGTCTGATAAATGCACACATCTACATCAAGAGGAGCAGCTGAGGTAGTTTGGGCATCTGGTGAGCATGGGTAAAGATTGAAAGATTATGTCTCTCATAGAGATTGTATTTCTTGGCTGGCCTGGAAACACCTTGGTATTCCCCCTCAGGAGCTGAAGAAGGTGGCCACCCCTCGGTAGGTTCTGCTTTGGCTGCTGCCCCTCCACCTACCTCACCTTATAGGTAATTTCCACTAGTACCTACTCAGCTCCCCTCTGCTCGACTCTACTCTGTTTAAAGAGTTCTCCCCTAGGTGATAGTACCGGTTAGTACCGCCTCTTTTTTGGACCTATTTTGGTTCCAACTGAGCGGAGTCAGTATGAAAATGCGGTGACACCAGGCTGCAGGCCATTAATTAAGCAGAGAGTAACATTTTGATGAATCTTGAGCACACCTCCTTCACATCTGCCATATTTAAAACAAAACTTTAAACTAAACATTGGTACAGCAACAGATGGCAAGCAAACCTACTCTGTGGTGCAATGAAGAGGTCCACATGTTTCTGTGCCTAAAAGGTGTCACATAAAAAGATGTCACCAGCGTTTCGGACCACCTTGCCACATTGAGGTGGTACTGAACTGTAATGGACAATGACTGAGACCAAAGAGAGTAGAGCCAAGTCAAAAGCTGTAAAATGGAAACGCAGAAGTTAAAGGACTGGCTGGATAGAGATACTGGAAGTCATGCACAATAACTTATCCTGTTCTTCTGATTCTTAGACCCCATGTCCACTACACGAGCAATTTCACATGCAGTGTAAACCACAGAGTAAACCTAAGACACTATCTCTGTTCCCTCAGACAATGCTGTATCAAGAACCACACTGGCATTTTCTATTTCATGATGGTTTGTATCTCAAAACATGAATTCTGGAGTCTGTCAAGTATTCCTTTATAAGTCTTGTATGGAGCTGTCGGACAAAATGCTACCCTTTAAACATGACCTAATCTTAAACTAATCTAAAGTTTAGTGCCAGAAAACCCTGCCGTGATTACTTGCGGCATTTTCTTCAGTGGTTGTGGGGTTGGAGTGGTGATGCTCTCTGGTCAGTGCCTCTGTCATGGCCAGAACTGGCAGCATTCATCAGAACTTGTTTTGGCAGGGGTGGGAGAGTGAAGGGATAGACGAGGGAAGCCAGGGAATAACTTCCCCAGATGTGGCACAGAAGTCGGCTGCTGACAGGCCGTCTGTTGCATGGGACAGAAGGGGAGCTGATGGAGAAGCTGTGGGCTTCCTGATTTAGAATAGCAAATACATCTGCTGTATCCACTGAGTAAGGAGGTGACTGCATCCTGAGCAAAAACCGTGGTGTGGCGCTCTGATTAATTTTAAGTTTACATGGATTCTTGTGCACATATTTTGTTGGACCTTAACCAGATCATCACCAGACTGTTACACAGGACCAACGGTACAGAAGCCCGGTTCAGAAATAACAACAAAGTCAACAAATATGGCTTGACTAAATAAACGCCAGAACAAGATTCTGATATTACAAGGAAAGAAACGTATGTGTACTGTTTAAAATTAACTGTTTTGCTGCAGTAATTTACCATAATATTTGATCTGATAATCATCTAAGTCAATGGCAACAAACACAATGTGCTTAGACTGATACCAAGCAATTTTCATAAAATCTTTCGTTTTTATTGAGCACACCTATTAAAAATGCACATTCCAAGCGGGAAAAAGTAAGTGACCCCATAGATTAATTTATTTAAGGAAAGCTAAATGGAGTCAGTAGAGCTACTGTGATTGATAAAAGACACTTGAACACTGAAGTTTTTCATTCATAAGAAGCATATGCTGAGGTAAACCCTACCTCACTAAAAACACATCTCTGGTCAGTGAAGAATAGCTGATCTGCATAAGACTGGAAGGAGATAAAAAGTCATCCCAAGGTGTTCAAAGATTCATCAGTTCAGGACTGTGCTTATCCTTCCTAAAAGTTGATGTCCAGTCAAGATGACTCTAAACACATACAGAAGAGCCCATAAGTAACAGCTGAAAGCCTGAAGACATCACTGGAATCGATTAGCATTTCTGTTCCTGAGTCTACCATGTGTAAGTCACTGAACAGGAAAAAATGTCCATGGAAGAACACCACAGAGGGAAGCTGCTGCTCTCCAAAAAGAACTGGGACTGAAAAAATGTTTTGTGGGCCAGAGAAATAATAGTTGCGTTAGGGTTAGGGTTAGGGTTAGAAGAATTCTCAATGTTATGAATGAAGTGAAAAGGGTCAAAGCTTTCTGACATCAAAACATCAATCCAAATGTCATGCATGGGGGAGACAGCATCATGATGAGGGACCATCATAATAGAGAAAGTTAATTCTCAAATTTTATATAAGTCTCCTAAAGGAAAATCTCAGTTTTTAGTCCATGTTATATAAACATTTCTAGTAAAGGTCAAGTCAGCATCTGCAAGTTTCAGAGCCTACCCTCCTCGTTCTCGCACCTTGATGTCATGATGTCATTTCTTATTTCTTTGACACTTCCAAACTCTTAACTGGAAAGTAAAATTAGATGGTGAGGTTGCTTTGAAAATCAAAGATGGTCTGTTTAAGCCTGCACCACTGCGAAGCCAGACACCTTCACCTCAATGTCCCCACATCTGTCTGAGGGACTGTGGTCAGACACGCAAACACTTTGAAAAATATTGGCTTATTTATAGTTGCATCTGGGGAACCTGACATTGGCAGGAGTCTTTCAATGTGGAGTTTGCATGTTCTCCCCCTGCTTGCGTGGGTTTTTCTCCGGGTAGTCCGGTTTCCTCCCACAGTCCAAAAATATGTATGTAAGGTTGATTGAGAACTCTAAATTGCCCGTAGATGTGAGTGTGAGTGTGCATGGTTGGTCGTCTGTATACGTGGCCCTGCCATGGACTGGGAACCTGTCCAGGGTGTACCCCTTACTTGCAACGGGCCGGGATTGGCTTCAGCAGACCCCCATGACCCAGTAATTGGATTCAGCAGGTATAGAGAATGGATGGATGGATGGCTTATAGTTGCATCTGGTGAATCTGACATTGCCCAGCCTTAAATCTTGAGCAGACCCCAGGCATGAGAGCTAGTCAAGTACAGATCTGCTTCATTTTTCACCTGTAAGACCTGGATCAGATTGGAAACTGCTCTCTCTGGTGTCATAAAACTAAAGTTGTATTTAGTGTTTATTACAGCTGTCCTGGATGAATTTTAGGGGCTCCAGAACTTAAGTTAGGAATGAGAGTGTGGTGGCAAAATATATTATCTCCCATCATATACAATATATTACACATCAGTTATAATACATTTCATATGACAAATGCAGCAATTAAAACCTAAGTTCTGTATGATGTGTAAAATAAAAATAACACAATGCAATGATTTCCAAATCTTATAAAGCCCTATTTTATTCAGGATGATGTTGACTTCTTTTGTAGCTTCTCTTTGTCTTTTAACAACAGTCCAATTACATCTGGGGAACTGAGGAAACTAGTTTATGGAGTTTTGGAAGAGGAATGTTGTCCCAATCTGATTTAATTCAGGACCAGAGTTGTCTTTGTCATGTTTATCTTTTCATGATGCTCCAAATGTTTTCTCTTGGTGAAAGATCTGGACCGCTGACAAGACAGTTCAACATTATGGATTCTTCTACTATGATGCCATGCATTTGTCATGGACGGAGTACGTGGTTTAGTGTAGCATAACTACAGACATTACTGGGCCTTTTGTACAATATCTGTTTTTAATGTGCTACCTGACGACCTGAAAATGACATCTAACACTGATTTTAGCCCCTTCCTACAAAGATTTCTCCAGAATTTGTGATGATATTATGTGCTGAAGTTGATGAGATATTAAAAAGGAAGATTATTCTGAATTTGTTTCATTAGTTGTAGACAGTCTTGGTGAAACTTTTCCCATCTTTACTCCAGAGTGACTCTTCCTCTAAGATGCTCTTTTTATATCCAATCATGTTACAAAACTGTTGCTAATGAACCTAACCTGTTATTCAGAAAGTGAAAGCAAAAAAACAAATGTCCACCTCACAAACAAATATCTAGATTTTCAAATATTCAGGTGTAGCCCTGTCATTTATGTGAAAAATGAAGAGGAAAGTCAACCTCTGTCTGCTTATGATTTTTACTCCAACGGCCTTTTAACCTCAGTAAATGGTTGAAGAAGTGCTCCAAGCAGCAGGCAACGCTTAAGTCTTCTTGCTATTACCTCATAAAGTTGCAATATGAACAAATTCTTTCAGTGCCCAAGTGCAAGTGCCACATTCTGCCCAGATCCTCCTTGTATCCGAGCAGACATGATGGTTTCTGAGTGTTAGAAGAGGGAATTAAGGTTTTACCATGAATTAATAATTTATTACTTCCTGAGGATTTCATTCAGAATTTCAAACATTACCAAAGTTTGATTTTATAAAGAGGCTTAGAGATTATCCATTAAAGGCAGGGTAAGCCATTCTACATGCTTGCTAATCAAGTAGACGCATCCACATCACATCCAGTGAATAGAAGCAGCCTGCCTCACACAGCATGATTAACATTATTCACATGAACCAATGACAGAGAAGGGTTTATGCTCATGCATGTGTTGTGGAGGAGGGGGTTAAGAGAGTTCATAACTGAGCATCTCTGAGAGCTCTGAATGGAGGGGGAGGAAGGAGCAAGCTCTCCTTGTTTTGTTGATGTTTCAAATATCAACAGACTTAACATATTAATGCTGGACATTAACAGGTATTATAAGAGGAAACTCATCAACATGTTTTTTCTTTTAAAATTTCAAGAATTTTAGAAGAAACTGTGACAAAACAGCTGAGAGCAACAAACATTCATCAAACATAAGCCAATGTGCCCTTATCAGGTGAAATAGAAGGTAACATTAACTTCACCTTTGGTCACATAGCTGTCACATGACAGACAGAAGGCAACAGCAAACCAAAATTAAAGATGACTGTCCTCATCAACTCCATATTGGGAAGAGCAGGAACATCAGAAAAATCAGCCTCTCCTCATGCATGAAGGAACCTCACCTTCAACCCAACCTCTCCACGGCCAAGCTCTTGGTCCAAGGAATGGTGTCTGTCCACCAAAGATTTCAGTGTCATCATTACTTTTAAATTCATCAGCTTCCAAGGTGGCAAAAATTCTTGCTGTTATGACTGACGACCAGCTCTTCTTCTCTCACAATGTCAATGATAATAAATAAACTGAATGTGAGTCAAAGACACTGCAACAGAAGTGTAAATTGAAATGGTGGGACATTCTCACCATGGAAGGGGTGATGTCCCATGGTCAGGGGTATGGGGCGGTCAGGCTGGGACTGGACGTGCGTCTGCGTGTGAGTGGTGTGTGTGTGGTAGTATTTGGGCTTCATGTAGTACTGCTGCTTCTGTCCGGGGTGTATGGGAATGGGCCGGATCCTGGAAGAGAAAAAAGGGTGATCAAATATAATATGAGCTGTCTAGAAAAATGAAACAGAAAGACATTGGAAGCAAAGGAGACCAGTACATGGAAATAAACTCTAAACATTACATTTTTCCCAACAGAAAACTCCCTAAATACAACAGCCAAAGTGACACCTTTGGAATTAACTGGTTTTCTGATTTATTTTTCAATAATATCAAATCTGATCTTTATCTACAGCCTTGTAGAAGCTGAGTGATGCAGCAGGACAATGACCCTAAACATGGAAGTAAATCCACTACAAACTAGATTCAGAGAAACAAAATCCACCTTCAGGAGTGGTCCAGTCCAGACCAGAACCCCATAGAGATGGTGTGGAATGATCTCCAGAGATCCATTCACACCAGACATCTTACAAATATGTCTGAGTTGATGCAGATCTGAAACAAGGAATGATCAAGAATTCCTCCTGAACGTTCCTCAGCTCTGATCCAGAGATCCTGTAAGATATTGTTGAAGTCACTTCTGATAAAGGACTTTCAACCAGCTGTCAACAACACTTAGTTTTTCCTCCAGTGCTGTAACTTTTTAATGGGTGTATTCAATAAAGGCACAACAAATTAAAATTGTATGTTAAAAGCTTAAGCACATCGTGCATGTTTATTATGAAAATCTGATCACATTTTACTGCAAATTAATGCATAAATCAGGAAAATCTAAGATGTTTAAATACACTTTATATTGTGCCCCCGCCCCCTACCCCCCCTCCCAATTACAAATACCACTGTAAAGAGGACATAGGATTATTGGGAATATTTCCCTCAACACTTACTACAATAGCTGTGTTTCTTTGAGTTTAAACGCTGCAGGAGGTGTTGGGGCTGTGCATCATCATCTGGATTCAAAGAACTTTGAGACAGATACTCTAAAATAAAATTATTTCCTTCATTGTTGCCAAATTCCTCTAGTTCCTCAAGAACACAGTCACCATCCTCTACTTCCTGTTCCCAGCACCGTCCTTTCTTATCAGGCCAGGAAAACCAGAGATCAGACTGGGCAGAGAGCACGTTGGAGCTGACTTCTCTCATGGAGCAACACTTGACTGACTTTAGGAAAATGATATTTCCACTTACTTTTACACAAAAATCAAAGTTTCAACATATTTCGGATTCTATGACTTTGTTCTGCGGTCAAATAAAATGAGCACAAGAAAAATATGATATGTCTCTGTTGGAAGGTTTAAAGATCCTTTTTATATCAAACTTGTCCCACTGCACTCTGAAACTGATTAATTTAAACAGCTTCTGTGAAACAATAACCGTTTGTCTCTGCACTGAGTAAAACACACAAACAGAACAGAGCAGGGCAACCTCACCAACACGCCATGAGTAATGGATCAACCTGGTTATTGATCATCAATCTGTAATCATGACTGAGCTAAAAATACAAGCTCACATCAGAAAAAGGCAGGGCAACATAAAGAAACAAAAAATAACAGAAGTTGATTTATAGATTTACTTTAAGCTTTACTTCTGTGCAGAAACTAAGTTCATTTAATTTCCTAATATTAGAGGTGTTTCTTACTACCGTATATACTTGCTCATAGGTCGATCCGCTCATAAGTCGAGAAGGGGCTTTGGGGTGTCAAAATCAAGGCTTTTGCCTTGACCTGCTCATAAGTCAAGTGTGTTTTTTGGACAGAAAAAGATTTGAACTTGGGTAAATATCAAAAAACTCCAACAAAACATAAATTTTCTGCGATGGTTGTTGTGAAAGTATGAAATTATCGTCTGCAATGTCAATGAATACTGTTATCTATTAATCATATGTTTATACAGGAAGTAGCATGTGAGGCTGGTTTAAATCTAATGTGTTGATGATTAAAAATGTTTCCGGTCGTCTGCTGTCATAAGTGTGTCAATTGATCAATACTGTGTCTCGGTATGCCCTCAGTTTTTTTTAAAAATATCATTTTGACCAGTTTTAAATATCTGTGTGTGCACAAATGCGCTTTTCTGGTTTTGAGAATAAACGTAACTGATGCTATTCTGGGTTACCGGCACACAACATCCGGGTAATTTATCACAAGTTTGCTGGAAATAATTGTAAAAGAACTCTTTATAGTGGCGGATAATTAGCAAGTAGATTGCAGGATAATTGCTTTAAAAACACATAGGTAAGAAAACAAACAACAAATCTTTCTTTGAGTTTATTTATTATCAAAGTTGTTTGCCACTGTTAATGCTTAGAGAAGTTCAATCATTGTTGTATTAAAGTGCTTTGGCTGACTTTAAACACAGGAAAAAAAATATTGACAGAGGCTGACCCGCTCATAAGTCTCATGCACTTTTTGAGACCAATTTTCCGGGAAAAAAATCTCGACTTATGAGAGAATTATGTACAAATACAGATGCATACTCAGCTCTGCTGCTCAGCCCACAAATAGATGTTCCTTACAAATGTGTGACTATTTTAAAGGGAAATAAACAGGCTTCTGAACTATGTAAGATTTATTGCCAATAAGCATTGTTGCAACAAAGAAATAATCTACCAAAAAAAAAAAAGTCCTTATTTTTCATGTAAGTTTATAAAAAAAAAAATTTTTAAAATCCTCTTCCCTCACCCACCCTCATCTTCCCCCCTGGTTAAGGGGGGAGTTCATCTCAGGCTCAGGTCCTCTACCAGAGGCCTGGGAGCTTGGGGGTCTACGACAGTATCTTAGCTGTTCCTAGGACTGTACTCTTCTGGACAGAGATGTCTGATGTTTTCCAGGTATCTGTTGGAGCCATTTTCTCCAGTGTGGGAGACACAGCCCCCAGTGCTCTGATGAACAGGGGCATTACTGTTGCCTTTACTGTCCAGGCTTTCTTCAGTTCTTCTTTGCAGCCCTAGTAGTTCTCCAGTTTCTCCTGTTCCTTTTTCCTGATGCTGCCATCGCTGGAGATGGCTACATCGATCACAACAGCTTTCCTCTGTTTCTTGTCCATGATCACAATCTCTGGTTTGGTGGCCACTACCATCTTGTCGGTTTCTATCTGGAAGTCCCACAGGATCTTAGCTCTCTCCTTCTCCACCACCTTGGGAGGTGTTTCCCATTGTGACCTACGGGTCTCCAGTCCATATTCTTCACAGATGTTTCTGTACACTATACCAGCTACTTGGTTATGCCATGCCATGTATTCTTTTCCTGCCAGTATCTTCCACCCTGCTGTTAGGTGTTGGACTGTTTCAGGGGGCTTTGTTCCACAGCCTGCTGGTGTGGTAGATCTGGGCCTCTATTGCTCTGGTGCTCAAGGGTTGCTCCTGTGCTGCCATGATTAGCACCTCTGTGCTGTCCTTCAGGCCAGCCCTCTCCAGCCACTGGTTGGTGTTGTTGTATTTGTCTTCCCCATTCCAACAAAGACAAATTAATCATTTTCTGAAACACTGTCCCCACCTGCCCCCACAAAGTGTCTTCATTTTCATCCAAGAGAACTTGCAGAGAATGATGTTGTTTCCTCTTTTAATGTGCTGCTAAAGACCACTTAGTCCATGTCTTTGATAGCTTTAATGTCACACTTCACACAAATCAATATTTTTACGTCTCCATGTGGCCTTGAGTACCTGGAGCAGGTGCTTTACTGGTCTGGTTCCAGACTGGTCTCTAACAAAGTACCATTAAACTGATAAACAGTACTTCTAAGTACATCATTGCATTGCACAATAGTGTCAGAATCAACTGATTATATCTGGCTCTTTAACTTGAACTATCTGAAGAGTGGATTAAAAATGGTAAAAAAAAAGATTATCGTGTGTTAAAACTAACCTGATAAATACAACAGTAACCCTGACTGGGATTTAGTAAAACAGCTTCTCCTACAGTAAAACATTCTTCAATCTCAACCTTGTCACATTAAAAGTAAATTTTATTCCTCAGTCAGACAAATAATCTCCAGTTATTTTCTCATTAAACTGTAAGAGGTCATTTACAACTCTTAAATTATGTTTTAAAATGATCCCACAGACTGTATGAGTCAGTTATAAGTCAGACATGGAACATTATCCATCAAAACATCATAGAAAAACCACCCAAAGCCCCACAGCTGCTGCCAAAATTATTTAGAAAACCAAAAGAGACAAAGAGAGTGCAGAGTCCCAGAAAGAAGAGGGTAAACACTGGAGAGCCATTTGTCAAGCAAACATATTTTCATCTCATTCATATGAACAGCCCCCTGCCACAGTATAAATAAACGGAAAGTGATAGCCTTGTAAATAGCTCTGCTGTGACTCTGTAATGTCTTAAACTGTTGCTCTATTCCTGTTAAATAGATGCATGTAAAGGGTATTATGTGTTCACACACGCAGTTCTATTCTGAGTGGTGGATGTTGACTTTACAGGAAAAAAAGTGACAAGAACAAGTATGTAAATCCTTTGCAATGGACTTTTTTTCTTCATTAATTAAATATATGGTCTAATAATCATATTCTTAAGATGATAAACTAATAATTATATTTCATAGCTCTGCTTTGACCCTGTAACATCTGTAATTGATGCTCTGGTTCAGCAAAACAAGCCCCACTCATGATGCTCCCTCCACCTTACTTCTCCATCAGGATGAGGTTTTCATGTTTCCTAAGTTGTGCCCTTGTTTGCAACATACTGAGCACTCTAAAGAACAATTCGACCTTTGTTTCATCAAACACTTAAGTCTCTGAACCATGCATACAGGAGTTCACAAGCTTTCTTTTTCTTGTGCAGTCTTTTACAAATCCTTATGGATTGTGTTTATTTGTATTATTGGTTAATTTGCACTTGTGAGTTGACATGCTGAACTGTACATGCAAATATAGACACAGGCACATTAATGTGTGCGAGTACAGAATGTACAGTTAGCTGACGAGGGTCTGATAAGGGGCTTGGGGGGGCGTGGTGGTAGAGTCTATATTCAGATAAGCAGAGTGGTATGTGTTTTTATCGCCTCTATTTACAAGCATATACTGACTCCCCTCCTCTCCAAAGATCACCCACCACATAAAAAACCACTGATAGATGAAGCCAATACAACTGATCGTTTCAACAAAATACAGCTGGGAAACATTGGCTCCTAACTTGCTTTTTCTTTGAAAAACTCCAACTTTGGCACAATCCGCTCATGAAGGCGTAAGATGACATTAACTTGGTCTCTAAACATCCCAGATACTAACGTGATTGAGCAAACATGTGCTACAAAGCAACATTACTAACATCTACGGATCTGTTAGATGGAGGTAGAGAATGGGCTGGAGGGTGAACATGGACACAATTGAGATAGACAATCCATGTAAGGTTTCAATTTATATTGCATTTGCACAAAATTAGTGCACATTTATTCTAGAATATCAATTCCAAATGTAACTTTGTTCTTTCGCTATCTCTCTCTCTCTGCCAAAGGTTTATGAAGATTTCATGAATGAGACCCAATTCTTCTACATTTTATTGCTCATTTTGTCACGGAACGTGGAAAGGACCCAAACGCAGAAAACCACAGTGGAATGTTTACAGTCTTTATTGAATATCCAAGTCCTGGTATAAATGGTCGATAGTCCAGCAGACAGGTAGGCAGAGGTAGAGAGTTGGTCCCAGTAGGCAGCCAGGATATCTCAGGATACGCGGAGCAACAGGCGGGCAGGCTGACAGACAAGCAGACAGGATTACAAACAGCAAGGCAGGCAGGGAGGATCTGGACATAGGCAGAGAAAGAGATAAGCAGCAATCCAACAGCGAGAGATCTAGGCCAAGTGCAACAACTGACATGGAATTTAGTTTTGACAAACTGGCAAGGCATTGCTAAAGAACTGTTCCTCTTATACCAGAGAGTTGATTGCAAACAGGCGTGAGGTTGCAGAAGCCACAGCCAGGTAGGAGGGATTATCAACAGAGAAAAGGAGGGGGAGACAAACACAAAAAGAGCAGAATGTTTGCAGAATTATGACAGTATCCCCCTTAACGACCGCCTTCAGGTGGAGCACCAGGCTTGTCAGGATGAAACCTATAAAAGTCCATAATCAAGTCAGGGTGCAGGATGAGGTTACATGAAACCAATGAACGTTCCTCCGGCCAGTAACCCTCCCATTCTACCAGACACCAGTATCCACAACCACGCCGCTGGACATCCAACAACTGACAAACCCTGAAGGCAGGATGATCATCCACGACCAGGGCAGGAGGCGGGGACTCGGAGGGAGGGCAGAGAGGACTCTCCTGAACAGGCCTTAGTTGGGAGACAGGAAAGGTTGGATGACTCTTCATAGAAGGTGGCAGTTTAAGACAAATGGCGGAAAGGTTTGTTATTTTCTCTATTTCGAAGGGGCCAATGTATCTGGGTGCCAGCTTCTTGGATTCAACCTTTAAAGGAATGTCCTTGGCAGCAAGCCAAACTTTCTGTCCTGGTTGGTAAGGTGGAGACTGGGTCCGGTGTCTGTTTGCAATATGGCAGTTGCGTTCAGCAGAGCAGAGCAAGGCAGCTTTAGTGCAGCTCCAGATGTGACAGCAACACTGTAGGTGGTCCTTGACAGAGGGTACTGCGATCTCGGTCTCTTGTTCTGGAAACATAGGAGGTAGGTATCCTAATACACATTCAAAAGGTGACATTCCCGTGGCAGCAGAAGGGAGGGAATTATGGGTGCATTCCACCCACGGTAAGTACAGGCTCCAGTCCTAAGGATTTTGGGCTGTCGCACAAAGAGAGGCCTCCAAACTCTGGTTAACTCTCTCACATTGTCCATTAGATTGTGGATGAAACCCAGAGGAAAGACTAACCTTGGCTCCTAGGGCTTGGCAAAAGCCTTTTCAGACTTGAGAAATGAACTGGGGCCCTCTGTCAGAAACAATATCCAAAGGTGTGCCATGGAGTCTAAAAACGTATTGAACTAATACTTTGGCAGTTTCCAGAGCTGATGGCAATTTTTCAAGGGCCACAAAATGAACGGACTTAGAAAATCTATCCATCATTGTCAAGATGATAGTTTTGCCTTTAGATATTGGGAGTCCTGAGACAAAGTCAAGTGCTTTGGATTTTATTTCCCAGGTGACAACACAGGACTGAGGTACAATGTTTTTGACAGGATCTGGTAGGTCTGCTGGAGAAAACTGTTGGGAAAGAGCATCAGGTTTTGCGTTTCTAGATTGATAAGTGATAGTGAAGTTAAATCTCCCAAAAAAAAGTACCAGTCTAGCCTGATGAGAATTTAGATGTTTAGCAGACTGAATGTAAGAAAGGTTTTTATGGTCAGTCCAAAGATTGAACGGGAGTTCAGCACCCTCCAGATAATGTCGCCATATTTCCAACGCAAGCTTAATAGCCAGTCATTCACAATCCCCTACAGTATAGTTCTGCTCTGCTGAGGATAGTTTCTTGGAGAAGAAAACACACCATTGTGCAACTTATAATCAGAGGGGAACCGCTGGGACAATACTGCCCCCACTCCGCTATCAGAGGCATCCACCTCCACTATAAATTGTAGAGAGGGGTCTGGGTGTACAAGGGCTGATTAACAGGCTTCTGAAAAGCCTGTTAATCAGCTGAATCCAAAATGAAACTGAGTTTAGAGGAGGTTAGACAGGTTAGCGGAGCCGCTACTTGATTATAATTACAGATGAACCGGTGGTAAAAATTTGAAAAACCAAGAAGCCTTTGCAGCTCCTTTCTATTTTCTGGTCTTGGCCATTCAGCCACTGCCTGGATCTTGGATGGGTCCAGCTGCACCATTCCCCTGCTGATGATGTACCCCAAGCAACTCATGGACTGGACATTAAATCCACATTTTTCGGCTTTCACATAGAGCTTATTCTCAAGTAATCTCTTGAGCACCTGGCAGACATGGATCTGATGTTCTTCTGGGGAGGATGAAAAAATTAAAATGTCATCTAAATACAAAGATGGAGTGATTAAGGAAATCCCTAAGGACATTGTTTATCATGGCTTGGAACACGGCGGGTGCGTTAGTGAGACCAAATGGCATGACCAAATAGTCAAAATGTCCCAGAGGTGTTTTGAAGGCTGTTTTCTACTCATCTCCCTCACGTATTCGCACCAGGTGGTAAGCATTCCTCAGATCAAGTTTAGAAAAAAAATTGTGGAGTTGTGTAGGGGTTGAAAAGCCAAGTCTATGAGTGGAAGTGGGTATTTATTTTTGACAGTGATGTTGTTCAGACCTCAGTTGAGAAAAAAAGGTCATTCACTTTGTCCTTGCATAGATTACAAAGAAAAAACCAGCGCCAACAGGGAAAGATGAAGGGCAGATAATACCTGCAGCTAGTGAATCATTGATGTATGTCTCCATGGCCTTGTGTTCCAGTTGAGAAAGGTTGTAAAGTCGACTGGAGGGCAGGAGAGCACCTGGAGGGAGGCAGGGACAGTGTTCGGTCCTTACTGAAAACCTCTGCCAAGTCATGATATTCTTGCAGGACATTTGACAAATCTGGGGGATCAGGTTGAGGTTTAGAGGAACTAGATTGTGAAACAGCTTATTTCAAACAGGAGGCATGACAGAAAGAGCTCCAGCTTAGCAATTTAGCTTATGCCCAGTCCAAATGCGGGTTGTGAGTCCTTAACCATGGATATCCGAGGTTAAGGGGCGAGTGTGGGGATGATATTATGTTAAATGATAACAGTTCCTGGGGGTTGCAGGATAATAGTTTTATGGGATGAGTGCAATGAGTTATCTTGGCAATGAGTCTTCCATCTAGAGCTGTAGCTGTCTGGGGATTATTTATAGTGATTCTTTCCAAACCAGCCTGCTGAACAAGATTAACGTCTATAAAATTTTCTTCAGCTCCAGAATCAATGATGGCAGACAAAGGCAGGGAAATGTCATTTACATAAAGGGTGGCAGGAAGTAGCATTTTTGTTCTGGGGTTAGACGAGGAAGTGGTGTCACTCATCAGTGCCCCCATGTTCACCGATGAGCAATGTCTTTTGGTTGGGCTGGGCAAGTTGCCAGAAAGTGTCCAAGTTTACCACAGTAGATGTACTCACCAGCATGAATTCTATGAAGTCTTTCAGTTGCACGGAGCTTAGCTCGTCCCAGCTGCATAGGTTCCTTCTCAGATGTTAACTGCCTGGATGGTTCCGAGGCAAGAGCAGCATTCACAATGGAGGGAGGTGGTACGTGATGGGAATTGGAGGGAGGTGGTATGTGATGGGAAACAAACAAAAACAACCAAGGAACGATCTCTCTCAAACTGCCGAAGACTCAGAGAAGCCACACGAAGATCCCTCCAGAGCGTCATGGACAACTCAGTGGTTCCACGTGTGTCTGATGTGATGCCAGCGGGCTGGCTCCGGAAACGTCGCCTCAGTACGATGTAGACGTACTGTATAGGGAGTATGGCAACCGGCTTGTTCTCTGCGACACTCACGAAGCCGGTTGTCCATCTTAATGGCTGTGGAAATCAAGGAGTCAATGTCACTGGAGCCATCTTTAAGAGCTAGTTCATCCTTAAGTTGTTCAGACAGACCGTTTATAAAAACACATTGAAGAGCCAGGTCAGCCCATCTAGCTTCTGCAGCGATCATTCTAAAATCCACAGAGTATTCTGCCACACTACGAGTTCCTTGGCAGATGGAGAGGAGCCTTTTAGAGGCTTCCTTTCTCTGGACAGGATGAGCAAAAACCTCACGAAGTTCTGATTCAAAGGTGACATAACCATTGTGAATTGGGACACCACTCTGCCATTTAGCTGAAACCCAGTCCAATGCCTTTCCCTGAAGTAATCCCATGATGAAGGCAAATTTAGCACTATCAGTGGCATAAGTAAATGTTTTTTGACAAAAGACTAATGAACACGAGTAAAAATCCCCCACACTTCACCATATCACCTGCATAGTGGTCTGGGTCTGGCACATGGGACTCTAGCAGGCTGGGTTGATTGGTGCAGGAGAGTGGGGGCTGGTGTTCCAGGGAGGCTTGACATGAGGTGCAGTACCGCGGTGTTGAGCTGGACAATCTGGTTGGTTGTTTGCTCTCTGTTAAAGTCTGTAGCAGTTGATCATGTCTGTCCAGGACTCTGACAGTGCTCTAATCTGTGTTCCAGTATTCAACATGAACTACGACTCTGATCTTGGTCCTGGAGTGAGGTAGTCCCAGATAGGCAGGGTAGCTTACTATGAGCAGAGAGGCAGGAAGGATCTGAACACAGGCAGAGAAACAGGTAAGTAGAAATCCAACAGGTAAGAATATAAGCCAAATGCTAAAACTGACAGAGACTGTAGTTTGCCAAACTGGCTTGGAGTTGCTGTAGAGCTGCTCTTCTTAACCAGGACTGCTGATTGCCATCAGGTGTGTAGGCTGCAGTGGCCACGCCCAGGTAGGAGGAATCACCGGGATCACAGAAGGGGAGGGGAGACAAACAGAAGCAGGAGCAGAATACTTGCAGCACTTGACACTTGGTCTCCTGTGCTGGATTATTCTCTTGTTGCTCTAGCATTATGCTCATGCTCTCGGTGATCTCCTGCCACGTGTTTATGCTCTAGTGATGATCTCCAGGTTTAATGAGTTTTTGTGCCTTGTCACTCTTTTAGTTGCATTTTTGTTCTTGCTTGTTTTTCCATGTTTATGGTGATTTACTGTTTAGCCGTTTCTGTTGCTACTTTTCCCTCAGAGCTTTGGTTGATACTTTGTTCGCTCGTGTTTCTTCTGTGAACTGAATTTTTGTTGTTACTTTGTAAATGAACTGTTTTGGAACATAACTCGGCAACTGGGTCTTAGTTTCCTCATCTGGCACATAATACCAAGACTTCTAACTGAACAGCTGACTGTGCTGAGCTGATGACACTATGAGTAGAGCATATAGCATCCAGGTGATTCTTTATGGCTGTTATGTCACATTGACAGGTCAGATTACAACTGCATTTTTAACAAACTGCCATAGTCACAACATTATTCATCGGTATACTGATGTCTTCCCCTCTTGGTATTATGTTAACACATACCTCAACACTCCAGATGTACAAACTGCCAAATCATCTCCTTTTGTTACAGTCTGCACACCTGCTGATGATAAGCAGCACCTGACTTCAACTTACTCTTCAATCTTACAGTAGCAGGTGGAGGGTACTTAGTTGTGACAAAATTTTGTTTTGTTTTTTCCCTTTGGCTTTTGTTAAATAATAGTTTATTTTTAAAAATAGAAAAAAGGAAATAAATTAGAGAAATCACAATAGAGGCTGCTGAATTTGCATGTCTGTGCTATTTTCCCCTTAAAGTTTATGTATCATTTCATAAGTGTAATTAGTTTCTGTTGCTTTTACCTTCCACAAAGTCCTTGTTCCATACAAGTGTACCTGGAGTCAATAATTGTCCTTTATTTGATTGTATGTGGCCTTGTTTAGGCTTTGAATGAAATGTGGATATTGTATGGTTAGTTTCATGTGGACATTTGTTCATGTCTACAAGTAAACACCAAAGTACAAAGTGGTTTCACCCTGAGCTGTTGGAGGAAACTGTGATGGCAGGATAGGAGTTGTAAACATTTCTAAAGACCAAATTCCAGCCTCAATAAAAAAAAGTCTGGTAGGAATCCAGTGAATAGTTACAAGAGCCTGTGAGTCCTAAATCTTTGAGCGATTTTACTCACTTCTACATTAACAGATCAGCGAGTCAGAGTTGGAGGGTTGAGGTTTGTATACTTCATATGTGTGTGTGAGTGTGTTCAGGCTTGGCTCTCCCGGTTCTGGCTACGATCACAATTCACCGCCGACCTCTACATTTCCTTCATCCAAGTCTTCTTCCCCAGAGAGCTGACATACTCTGGTCTACCGTAACGAACCCGCTGAACCTCAGCAGAGCCATCGCAAGTCTGAACAATACTGCAGCTGAGGGCCGGCAGACTTCAGGAAATCTCTATTGCTGCGTGTCAAGGTTTTGTCCAGAGTAACTGGGTGCCTGATGGAGGGATCATATAGTCTTTCAGGGCTTCTACAGTCTTTGAGGTGGTCTCTAATAATCTGCAGCAACTGAAGAACAGTTTAATTCCCAATACTTGAGCTACCTTAGGATTTTAAATTGTTTTATTATATTTATTCAGTTCAATTAAAAGTTGTTAATATGCTGAGATATAGCAACCCCAAAATCTGCAAAAAAGGGAAGATGTCAAACCACAGCAAAAATGCTAAAAAATGCAATGATTCTTAGATTTAGTTTGACTTTCATCTTTTTGCAGACAGCATGAACTTGAGTATGAATGTATTTTTTTCTTAGCAGCTTCATTTTCATTTGTTAAAATGCATCAGTCTTTGCTTTTTAGATATGAAGCACTTCCATAAACACTTAAATATTCTCTCAGGGATTAAGAAAGTAGTATTGACTTAATTCTTTTTTGTCTCGTCTCAACTCAACTTGACTCAATTTGACTTGACTTTGAAAGTAAGAAAGGCTGTTTGCTTCAGAACAAAGACCAAAAGCATAATCTAGACTGTTAACACAAACTAGTCCAGCAGCCAGGCTAGGAAAAGTTGAAACTAAAAATGCATCTACAACTCTGTACCGCTGTCCATTTTAGGACATATTTGTAGGAAGAATAAAACAAAATAAGAATTTTAACTCTTGACTACTTGGTATCATTGGCATTAGATCATCAGAGTGTTGTGAAAAGGAATTGAAACATAATAAATCAGTAAAACCTTTACCTACATTTTTGTCATGTGTTGCAGGACTGAAATGGAAGAATTCTTGTTTTTCAAAAAATGAAGTTGACAAGAAGAAATACACAATATTTCAGTTCATACTGTCTGCAGAGAAGTAGCAGTTTAATTTCCACTTTCCATATCATCACAACCCTCCGTGACCCAGACATGAATTCAGCGGGCACAGAAAATGGATGGATATCATCACAACCTTTGTCTGAATGAGGGTGGAGACAAAATCTATTATAACTCGGTATTATAGACAAAAACTCAGCATTTGAAGATTTAAATTAGAAAGTTTAAATTGAAACTTCATTACACCTACAGCTTTAAGTTGCTTTAGAAATTGCAATGAGATCATCAGTCGTCTCATAAGCCACAAACTTCCATTACTGTGCATATGTATTTTCTCAAAGGTACGGTAAGAGATTTCTGGATGAAGACATGTCTGTTGATATTTGAACAAAATATGAATGAAACAAAGAGTAGTAACTCCTCAGAGTAAACATATCCTATCATGAACTCTGCCAAGGCTCTCTCCCCTACTTTATGTGCACAAGTGCGAACAGCCCCACTCTCGATATTGTGATGGATCTCACCTTTAAGTCTTACTATGGTCTTGCTGCCCTGAAGCCTAAATAGACTCTGCATCAATTTGAAGCCTCAAGAAAGTTAAATAAAGTCCATCTAACAGTTCTACTCCGGCTCCAACCTTGACTCGTACTGCATGTTTTACCCACGAGACCTCTTTCTTTCCTGCTTATTTTCACAATTAGAGAAAATACAAGAAATTGTCACAATTACCTCTGAACTTAGTCTCCATCATTACAGGAATACTTTTTGTTGAGAAATTGTGAATATGTGCCCTAATGGCGTTAATGTCTTTGCTTCTGTGCTTCATGTTACCCTTTTTGTCATGCCAAATCATGTCATACTGCACAGCGTATCTTTATTTGACCTGCCATGGTATGTGATGAATGCAAATATCTGACAGCAACAACCTGCAGACAGCGTAAAACAGCCAGAGCTGGTTCGAACCGGTCTCTGCGCCCGGATAAGAGAAACTTTAAGACATCAGATGATAAAACACTGATACTGACCCAAAACTGTGCACGTGTCTCTCTGGTGTGTTGATACTCCTGAAAACTGTACAAAAGCTTGACGATTTCCTGCTCTTCTTCAGTACAGATTGTGAATCTAACCATTCTCCCTGTACTCCTTGCTTGCAAGTAAAACTTTAAAAAGACTTTCTGGTCTCTGAGTCTTTTTGTGTGTTCGGAAACTAGGGTACGAACTAACAGCAATCTTTTACAGTCCTGTTTCAAAAAGTTTCCTGACACTTTTCAAACATCTACTCTCCTGTCAACACAGGAACTGGTTTTGCTTTTATCAGTCTTTAAGAGAGCAATGGGATCAAGTAGCTCTCAGCTGCTTCAAGCACCAGACCAGGAGCAGAACCTGCATCAGGTTGGTCCAAATCAGGTAAGCTTCTCCCCAGCAGAGCTAGAGGAGGTCTTGAGATCTTTGTTCAGACTGTTCAGACCCATGACCCAGTCCTGGAAAATGGACAGATAGCTCTTTGTATTGTCTTGTGTCCTATTCTCACTGGACTAAAATGAACAGTGTTTATCTTTTTTATAAGCGTAACTCTCCTAGTTCGTAACTCTTCAACTTTCTGTATCTCATCCTTCAAAAAGTCTCTTCAAAACAATAAAAACAAAAATCTCAACATTGAAGAACACTTTTGTGATAAACTGGATAGCCGAATCATCTATTTATTTATTTATTTATTTATGAAACTGTGCATGAAAGGGTTAATATAACTTTTTGCTTCTGCTGCATCTCAAACGTGTTTTCAAATTAGAGCCATTTCCATTACAAGTTTTCTTTTTCTATATTTGGGTTTTGCACCAATCTAGGGCCAATGGAAACACAATTTATGTACCACAGCTGCCACAATTACACCGGCGAGAAGGTGACAAGAGGAATTTTTAAAGAAAAAAAAATTCCTGCCTACATATCACCGACTCACTGACGTACATTCAGATAGGATTAAAGTTATCTTGTGACCTCTGATTTTGCTAGGGTAGGGAAATTGCAATGGAAGTTTTACTTCATAAATCAGAGGCCTGGTGCATTTGGACGAGATTAAAAACACAGCTGACCTCTGTGATTATTACAAAATACCACAGGTCTCCAGATAATTCTAATCCCATGCAAATGGGGCATTATGTCTTCATTTTTCTTTCTGAGACTGTGTCTACTACACCTTTTGATACTTTGGACAATTTCCCTCATTCGTGTGCATAAAGCTGATACAAACTCAAGTTTTAAATGTGCTGCCCAGACGCATTCCTAACATTCACCGCGCCTCCTCACTTCTCATAGAAAATGAATGGAATTTGTAGGATATGATGATTTTGTAATACGTAATGGACACCAGTCTTCATCACATTTGGCAGGGTTCCATTAGTGAGAGTCCAGAGTATTTTTATGAGGCTTCAACTGTTAGTATGTATTTCCATTAACAGGAACAATCACAACAGTGGGATGGTTAAGTGAAGTGAAGTACCTTTGTTGAGGTACTTCAGCGCAGCCCAAAAACACTGCTCTGTGAAGAGTGATTTGGACTCAGCGCTGATTGGAAATACCATCAAAAGGAAACAACATTCAGCCCTCTGGATGTTCTTCTTGAGTTCAAGTTTTTTCTTATTCATCAACATCATAAGCTCCCATATGGTCCAGCGGTTAGGATTCCTAATTTTCATCCACGTGGCCTGGGTTGGACTCCTGGTGTGGGAACTACAAATTTGGGCAAGTGGTAGCCTAGTAGCCTGTGCGTGGAGGATCCAGGTTCAATCCCCCGGGTTAACAGAGGTGAGTCACTGTGGGCCCCTGAGGAAGGCCCTTAATCCCTGGGCACTGTAGCAGCAGCTGCTCCCTGCTCCTAGTGTAGCTAGTGATGGGTTAAAAGCAGAAGACAGTATTTCCCCACTACAGTACTAATAAGGGCTTATAAAATAAAAATCATCTCCATGAGCACCATCCTTATGCAAACAAACCCAGCAACCAAATTAGCTCCTTCTATGCTGGCCCACTGACTCATGTTGGAACTCCAGGTGCAGAACCAGAAAGATTTTCAGACCGTTTCAACCCCGGTCACTCACCGTTCTCTCATGCTTTCTGTTTCAAGGTGCAGTGGTGTCAAAACTCGTATCAGCAAGCTGAGGAACAGGCCATCAGACTGGATTTTTGCTTTTTCTGAAAGCAATGCATCAGTTAGCATGTGCAATAACATTTTAGATTTTTTTTTCAAATCATTTAATTGTATTTCATTACTGAATTGTTAAAATGTATTTGTAATTATGCATGACTGTGGTGTCTGATCATGGTGCCTAATGTGAATGTCTTGTTGCAGATGCACTTTTACAGAATCTTTTTGTTTTTCAAATGACAATAAAAGCCGTAAATTAATCATTATTCAACTAGCTCATCATTTTTGGGTGTTTAAGTTGATGTGGCATCACAAATGTCACAAAATAATTACACCTCAGTCAAAATGAGGCAAAGGCCCATGAATCCTACCAGGGCCCAAAATTGTAAAGGAGATACAAAAGGTGAAAGGACCTAGGTCGGTCCTGTTACAGAACCTTTTTCTCCTTTTACCTCAGATCCCTACTCATGAAAACCAGCATTCCAACCCCCAGATTGAAGCCATTTGATTACAAAAAAACTGTAGCTTCTCGACAGACGACTAGGTGCTGGCTCCAAAAATGTCTCAAACTTCATTGACCTCCATGTTAAAATGTCCAACTCATACGTACCAAGTAGCAGCAAATGTAACAGTGGGCCATGTAATCTGATTCAGGTAATCTGAGCCTTCCAAGTACTCAGAGTCATCCAGGTAATCTGAGTCTTCCCACTAATGTTGGTCCCTCAAGTAATCTGAGTCCAAGTCTAGCCAAGTAATCTAAGTCCTCCAAGTAATCTGAGTGCTTCAAGTAATCTGAGCCCTCAAAGTACTCCGAGCCATCCAGGTAATCTGAGTCTTTCAAGTAATCTGAGTCACCCAACTAATCTGAGTCCAAATCCTCCAACTAACATGACTCTTCCAAGTAATCTGAGTAATCAAGTAGCAGCAAATGTACCAGCAGGCAAAGTAATCTGATTCAACTAATCTGAGTCTTCCAAGTAATCTGAGCCCTACAAATAATCTGATTCATACAAATAATCTGAGTTCCTCAAGTAATCTGAGTCTGAGTCCTCCAAGTAATCTGAGTCTTCCAAATAATCTGAGTCATTCAAGTAGTTGGAGTTTTCCAAGTAATCTGAGTCATCACAGTAATGTCATGCCTCCCACTAATCTTAGTTCTCCAAGTAAAATTATTTAGCATCATAGAGTAAGACACACTAATTCAATTCAATTCATTTTTATTTATATAGCGCCAATTCATAACAAAAGTCGCCTCGAGGCGCTTCACACTGTAGGGTAAAGATAAAACAGTGTTACAAGGAAAATCCCAACAATCCA
>JAOWBL010045686.1:0-25351 GCA_028564865.1 Zenarchopterus dispar | reverse complement strand
AGATAGATAGATAGATAGATAGATAGATAGATAGATAGATAGATAGATAGATAGATAGATAGATAGATAGATAACAGAGGCAGACAAAGAAAGTGTAAGATGCTGAAGTGAAAGCACAAGGCTGTGAGGACTGCTTCTCTCCCCTGATTCAAAAATATAATTACAACAGTTTGTTCAGAGGCTGCAGACACACAGCGAAAGGCTAAAATTATGTTCCTCGTTAACAGCCGAGTGGCAACAACACAAACAGCTCTCTGCACAAAACACGCCAACAAACCAATAATACAAATAATAAACAGCGTTTTACTGCTTTCTAGCTTTCATAAACTAAATGAGTAGCCGCGAATAAAATTACAGCAGCTGATGAACGAGGAAATATCCGCGCTTTGTTATTTTATGGCTCCCTGCTTCTGAGATTGATTACAGACAATGAGTACTTTACACTGTCAATGAAAGACACTAATCTCTTTAATATCAGTGGGAGAAGACACATTATTAGTTTAAAACTTTGGATTTTGTTGGAGGACTGAACGCCCGCCGTTACTCATTTTAAAAACTGGATACTTTAGATTATTGATCACTTAGTCTTTATAGACACTGCAGCTTTATTCTAATTACAATCCCTGCGTGTCACTGGATGCCTTTGGTAGGTTTGACAATACTTGTGGAAGTTTTGGAGCCTTTTATCATGATCAAAAGCACTGTAGTAACAGAACTGGTTATAGACATTGTATGCCGTTAGCCATGTTGATTACAGAGACTTCATTCCTTTTATTTAAAACCACACACTCAGGGGATCTGTGCAGTTAAACTCAGCATGACTTTCAAAGTAAAGTTGTTCAGTGGGAATCGAACCAGCATGTTTTGGAACATGTAAGCCTGAAAAAAAAAATAGAGATATATTTATGTGGGACATTATGAGATTATCTGTTTTAATGAAAGCCATGATGTTTTGGCACTTTTCAATGTCCAAACCTGCCAGTCCAGGGAATGAAAACAGAGCTGAGGAATTTAAAGACGGACATGAGTTAAGTTCCACCATCACCCTCAGCCTTCTGAAAATACCGTAAAATTAGGTGATACTTCCCTTTGCTATGCTTTCATTGCATACTTGGAGACAATATTTGACCATGCAGTTATTCATTTATTTATATTTTATCCCTGAACCTTGTTGGGACAGTTTTAACAAGCTTCTCCGTGACAGTGTTGTTACAGCATTGATCAAAACCGACTGGATTCCCTTAGATTTTTGATGACAAGAACTGGATTCTTTCAGTCGAGTTCCAGAAAAAAGGAATTATTTTTACAGTATTGATTGAAGAAACTGTGGTTCTTTTGATTATTGATTACACAGATCTGATTCCTGGAGATTCATGATTACTAGCGCTGGATTCCTTTTGTGTGACAACACGACCCTGCGTTTTTAAAAAATCATCACAGCTGCCTGGTAACTTTATACTATTGATTATAGATGCTAGGTTTGCTCACATCAGTGATTACAGAAGCTATGTTTAACGGTGCACTGGATTAATTTAAATTAGAAAAAAAAATTACCTTTTCCCAACCAATCATAATGGACACTAAATTGTTCAAAGCTGTGGCCATGTTACAGTGTGCAGCAGAGGGACATGCAGAGAAACATCAGACGTGTGTTTTTCCAAGCATGACGATTATTTCCAGCACTGAATTCACTGAAGTGTAAGGATTTTAAAAGAGTAATTATGGAGCAGAGAAGAGCATGCAATGAGTCTGTGTTTGTTGCTTTCTAAGTCATAGTGAAAAACAAACAAAAAAAACACCAGCATTTAGGGACTTTTAATCAAAACTGGTACTACTGGTACATGCACACACAGCGTGTCAGTATGTAAACTATCACTCACCCACTGAGGTGGGGATTCACTCTCTTTCTGCTACACGAGTCTTGGAAACAGCATTTTTATCAGTCACCAAGCCAAACTCTGGCAAACATCCACAGTCTAGGAAAAACAACACGGTTAAAGGTTGGGATCTTCAGGAGTTCTCAAGAAACATTGGCTTTGGGTCCAATCAGTCAAACATCTGAGGTGATGCAGTAGATCATGTCTTACAGAAACATGTTTCTTCTGCAGTTTTCAAGCTTGATTTAAAAGGTTTGTGGTGGATTTAGCTGGAGAAAGTTCAGGTTATTTAGAAATGGCATCAGTTTGGTACAAAAGTCATTTTGGGTTATAGTTGATGCCGTTCAAGGTTACCATCGTTCCTTTACTTGGAGGACATCTCAGGTTTAAATGGCTTTAAAGACTGAAGCGTTTTGGCTCCTCACATGAAGTCTTAACCTCAAACCTGCAGTAGCTACATTTGTCCGCAGAACAAAACACTGTCAAGATCGGTTAAAAACACTGACAAATACTAAAATAATATGACTTTTTTAAAGTATGTGATCAATCATCATCAAATAGGGCTGCTGCTATGGGAGCAGATGTTTTGGCCCTTTTATGGTTTGAAGCATTCAGATGTGTTTTAACATAATGCCAAAGAGGAAAGACACCAGTAATGATATGAGTGAAGCAATTGCAGCTGACCATCAAACACTTCTTTTAAACAATTTGGAGGACATCATTCTACAGTGAGAAAGATAATTATGATGTGGACATAAAAAAAAGCAGGTTAAGACCTTGCAACTCTTGGAGAAACTGAAAAAATGAAATAAAATATTAAAAAAGAGCTACATCTCAGACAACAAGGGTTAGGTTAGGATGCTCATGACATATGAATTAGAATAGAAACTGCAAAAGACTTCTTTGTTGACAGAAAGCCTCCTCTCTCTGAACATAGTTATACCTTTGCAAAGTCAGAAAAAAGTCACAAGACTGGCTAAATGCCCTTTTGAGCAATGAGATCAAAGTGGAGTTATATGACTTATGATCTGTGGTGCTTCATTTGTCTAAAAGCAAACACCTCCGATCAGCACAAACAGCTCACACTAACTGTCGACTGCCACGGTGGAGAGGTAACAATTTACATTTATTTTTCAGCCACAGGAACTTGGCTGAGCTCCTCTGTACACCAAATATTATTAGTCATATGTGACATTATCTTTCTGAGAAGTAAATCTTGGCATGCAATGATCTTAAGTGCACTAACACAAAGAGATAGGAAAGAAGATGTTGCAGTTGTCCAGTCAAGTCATGATCTCAACCAGTACTCTTAACCATGTCTCAAAATGCTGCCACCTTGTGTGTATCAACACCTTTTGTTTTCCAGACTCACGTATCTTGCGTGCAGTACAGAAGGGGCACAGAAACGTCTCTTTTCACAGTTCTATTTTGGTGCCATTAACGTTCCTGTTCCTCTGTTTATTGTTACCCAGTCATCTCCACTGCTCTGGATGTGATTGGTCCACAGAGGCTTACGTGTGAAGTAAACAATTAAATAATGAATCTTTATAATGAATTATACAAACACACTCAGTCTTTGTCAGCTGCCAGAAAGTAAAGACATATTTTATTATTTTGTTCAGTGTGGTTGATCAGGAAGGATTATTTACTCCAAATAAACAGAGTCTTGACTAAAGTCTCCCTGCTGTTTAGAAGTCCATTTTGAAATACTGAATTTAAGAATATTTGTTATATACACACACACATATATATATGTGTGTGTGTGTGTGTGTGTGTGTGTCTGTGTGTATCTGTGTGTGTGTAAATATATGTGTGCGTGAATGTAAAAACTCCAAGCGAAAGCAAATACATGCCCACACACAGGACACAACTGTCTGCAATAAGAGCTTATCAGTAAGTTTCAGTTGATGCTTCAAGAGACTCAACATGTTCTTATTACTCATGACAGCAGGATACACTGCAGTCCATTGCATGATGTCTCCATAAGATGACTTTTGTTGTTCACCCACTTCTGCAGCACACTTGTGTCCTTGAGGACGGACTTGTGTGGCTGCTCAGGTACTGCGGTTAAAAAAGAAAGCAAGAATGAGGTCATGGTCCAGCCTGTTTTGAGGTGATTTATCTCATCTAAGGAAGAGAAAACCCTTGACCTGTATTCTAGCTATGACACATGCATCCAATTTTCCTGCAATTTTCTGTTAACTTTCAATATTTGCATTCTTCAGAATGCAAAAATATAAATAATTTGAGCACTGTTCCTATCTTCATACATACTTTGCTGGCATCAATGCCATAATATGGGGATTTTCACCTCCATTTAAGCATCTCATCTGATTGTATTATTTTCTTTTTTCACTTGCATCACTTCTTCATCCCCAGTGAAAGTTTGTCTCTGTATAGTCCGTTCTCGCTCTCTTTTAATCTCACAGAAGTTAGCCAAAGTTCGACAAGACCTCTAAGCAGTGCCAAGAATAGCTGCTCATCAGGACAAGGTGGAGCGGCTGTCTGTATGTTGCTGAGAAAACAACCTGCTACGGAAAACATCAAAGGCCGAGAAACTTCTGCTTGATTGCAGGAGGCAACCCCCCCCCCCAAAAAAAAACCTGACATTCGACCTCTTTTCATCAATACAAGCTACATCGTTTCTGTTGACTCAAAAGAGCTCCTCACATTGCACAGGACCTTTCTCCTCCTGGTCACAGGGGAGACTCGAGAACAATTTCATCCCTGTGCTGTACAAGCATTAATGGTTGCTAAAATTATTCTTAAAAAGTGGAAGCATGTACAATCATGCCTGTGAGATTTTTGCACATTATTGCAGACAACAACAGTATTACAGGAAAAAAACAAAACAAAAAAACTTCCACTGCTCTCTCTCATCAGCTCTTTGGCTTTTAATCTCTTTTAGCATCACTGGAGCACCTCTTGCCTACTCGAAACCAAAGAGCTGATTGCCAGAGCACCGTTCAACACGACACATGCTGCTGATTATCATTAAAGTTAAAATGAGCCCCTTCTGCCACTAATCAAAGTTAAAGTGCCGGCCTGATCTGCAGTAAAAGCGTTCCTAAAATTTAAAACTTTTCCTTCAATAGAGTGAGATGTAAAAAAGCTGCTATTCAAATATGTTTTTTCATAGCAGCTAAAAGTTGAGATGAGCCACTGAAACGTTCCTCCCACGTGACATTTGGAGGGAAAAAAAATCAAAGTCTGAATACTGTCTCAAACTGAAGAGCAGCAAAAACAAACATTTATATCACATGCACCAGATGTATCTGTAGGAATAAATAAACCTTTGGGACAGATACACTTTGCACACAAATTCTGAAAAAGAAACTGAAAGAGGTTTGGGGAAAAAAGAGGAGAACTGCATTATAGCCTGGCATGTGCCTAACTTTGTGGCGGCTTTACGCAACTTAATCAATTTAGTCTGAACAGCATTCTCAATGTTTTTCCTCCTCAAGACAAAACTAATTTGACTTTGATTTCCAGGGGACTGCACCAATGAATTCAAAAGATACTTCGGTTGTCATGAGATAGACATATAACCAGTGAGAGAGTCAAAGCTTGCAACGTACACGGAGCAGCAACCAGATAGGTTTAACAGAAGACGTCAAGATGGCGTTCAGCGTAGGAACGCCGATGAATGACTGTTGTCCAATTTGTTGTTAAAACTCCAAGGTGCTTTTAGCAATTCTGCCAAATAGTTATTATTTTGCTAATTCTGTAGGTCTTGGACATTCCTGTATGAGTCATCGCATGAAGCCCGCCCCTGCCTCGTTGTGATTGGTTTGGTATGTTGTGTACCGGTGCCAGGCTAATAGTTATTAATTAGAAGGTCGAAAGACTGATTAGGGAGAATTTTTAGAAAGTGAATCGATATAGCTGGGCAGACTAACTTCAACTATCATGTTATTTGTTTGAAATGACATAAATGTGTTCCAATATATTTTTAAGTTAAAGTCACCAAATGATATCAGCCTTCACTTTAAAACTGTGCAAATTCTGTGTAAAAAATAGTCTAATTTACAGAATGAATAAACAGCTGGAAGCTTTGCTTCTGGTGGGTAATAGCCATCATTTTGATGATTACAACTGATGGTTTGATCAGTCATCAAACAAAAAAGATGCTGCATGACGGCTGCCCTTTCTCACAAAATCTGAAAATAAAGACTCACTTTCAGCATCACAGCCTGCTCCAATTTTCACTCCCCATCCGTTCCTCTCTTTCAAGCCACTCCTTCCACATTTCAAATTAATATGAAAATATCCAAGCTTGAACTTCTCTATTTATCAGTCTTTTTTTTATTAAGCCAAAGTCAGTCTTTCCAAACACCCGGGAGCTAGAGGTTTAACCGTTAAAAGTACAACTTCACAAAATCAATAATGTCTATTTTTCAACAATTTCTACACTCTTTTTTTAATGAGCAGAATTTGATTTATTTTCACACATTTAAGTAACAGCACTCTAGAAGTTGTTTTTCCACCCTCGCCACACCGTATATGCTTAATTAGGTAAAATGTTCAATTTCAGTGTATTTGTGCAACACTTGATGTTATTCAGCTGTCAAGTTGCCTTAAAGCTCGTCCAGCATCCCCGTGGTGCCAAAAAATGTCTTCACGCACCTCTCAGTTCTCACCCATCTGGAGCATCTCCCATTTAGTCACCTCATTGTCAGCAACTTTTGTAAAAGTCTTTATTCTGCACACGAGGAAGAAAAAGAGGAAGCCTAATTCTCTTCAGCAGCGACTCAGAGACAAATCCTCTTTGTGTCTCCTGCTCCACTTCTGGCTCCATTTTTGCACCGTGACACAAAGAAAAATGATTCATGCGTGATTCACAGAGCTAGTGATTGTGTTTTTTAATTTACTTTTTATTTTCTGGTGTTCATCCTGGAACACAAATAACAATCAGAGGTGGATCTTGAGAAAAATAAACCCCATTTCTGAGGGTTGGTTTCAATGTCTGATATAAATTTACTAAAGTTTTCTGCAGCAGAAAGAAAAAAAATCTAAATTTTTTTTTGAATCTGTATCATTAAACAGCTGTTGTTCTTTGTTTATAATCTTTAAATTGAATTAATGTTCTAATTATTCTACATTTCATATCAGAGAACTGGAGGGATTAACAGCTTGTGCATGTAACCAGATGTAAAACATGAACAAATAAAATGAGCTCCACATGATAAATAAACAAATCTAAAATCAATCATATCTTTATTATATCTTGTTCATGCTTTACGAATGTTGAATTTTCATGAAGTGGCTCATTATGACGAATGTAAACATCTGGTTCAATGTTATAATGATGTCAAATTAAAACCCCTTAATTAGTCTGAAATCTAAAAAATGCACTAATTTGTATCATTTCATATGTTCTGCTTTGTTGGCTGATCATTTTGTTTTTCTTAACATGACTAAACACACAGTGGCTCTTTAGTTGACGTTTGAAAAGCTGTACTTCGTGTGAACCCACCTGAGGTTCATGTTGCGTGCACTTTTTGATGCTTAAAGGATTATCTGTCACATCGAGAAAAAAGTTCCTGTGAGTGCACGAGTTGTTCAAGTCCTGGCGAGCCCTGTTGTTTTCCACCTTCAGAAACGCTCAATTATTCAGCAGCATATTGTTGGGCTGCAGTGGAGCAGTTGCCACCGACCGGTGAGCGCTCACAAGTGGGTTATGTGCCTGTTTCCTGCTGCCATGGAATTAAAAAAAACAAAAAACAAAACAAAACAAAAAACAAGTTGCAGTTTGTGTAACTCCAGTTAAATGAAACTTTAAAAAAAGTGACAGGGCAAGACAAAAGTTGAGTGCCAATACCAGGAACTTTTCTGGGGAACATTCTGAAATACTGTGCAATTTGATAGAGGCTGAATCATGTATAGAAAAAGGGATTTAATAATTGAATTAACTTATCCTACGAAATCCCAAAGTTTCACAGTTTCCACATATTACCATAGCTTTTAAAGACATGTTTGGTTGCAGAAGAAACGTCCCACTGCAAATCATTGTAATGTTGGCCAGTGGATAACAGATCTGAAGAATGGAAACCATAAATTTAACACACACACATACACACACACACACACACACACACACACACACACACACACACACACACACAACACACACACTTTGTGTCCTTTTAATTTTTGGCATGAATGATTTTTTTTCTTATTAATCACTGCTTCATCTTTTTTGTGGGATAATATTGTCTGGATGGGGAAAAAAGTGGAACAAAGCTTTGGGAATGCATCCATCAGTTAATTTGAAGGTAACAAACTAAAGCTTATAAGGAGAACTAATCCACTGTATTTAAGGATGGCATGTTATCGGCTCATCTTTCCTAACAATCTGATGCTCGGTGTCTGTATACGTACAGTGATGCGATACTGTTGGCACTACAGGTAAAAGGGACTCAAATCTGATTTTGTTTGCCCATATCTTATTTTTTTAGGCTGTCTGAATGTTTCTAATGACACAAAATCTGATTATTTTTTTTTTAACATCAAACCTGGCTCATATGGGGGTCCTAAAATAAATACATGTCTGATGTTGTCCAATCTGACTTCAGTATGAAGTCATATGCAATAAATGCAATAAATGCCACATTTTTGAAATGGAGTTTTTTTTTTCTTTTTTTTTTTTGGATGAAATCTGCTTTAGTGAAACCACTCACGTCCCAGTCCACCACCCCTGGCTCCAATCCCCCGTCCACACACGTCTCTGTGCGGATACTGAAACCTTCACTTCACACTTGCCCATCGTTAAAAGTTTTGCTCTCCTTTTTCTCATTCCTCTTCTCATTATTAGTTTATGAATTTGTCAGCTTCCAATGCCACAAGCCCGTTGTCCTTGTCATAACGTTTGTCTCACATTTATTAAAAATCCCAGATAAATGTTTAGTGTAGGCCCAAACATTTAGCTTTTTAGTCATTTGGCTATTATGAAGTGCTCTTTTTGAGTCCTGATCTAAATCCTATGGAACACCTGAGAAAGAGCTGAAACATGAAATCTGGAGAGTAAACCTTCAAACCTGAGACAGCTGGAGCAGTTTGTTCCTGAGAAGTAGACCAAAATACCTGTCCACAGGCCCAGGCGTCTCACTGAGGCTCAAACATGTTGTTCAGTTGGAGCGATTACCTGAAATAGGTTATCTAACAAAATATTAAACTCTCTCCTTCTCTCTCTTTCTTTCCATGATTTTGCTGAATCACAATTCAAAAGAAATGCTTAATTTTCATTTATTAATTATTTAGTAAATCATTATAAATTGGAATATATAATTATTATATATAAATTGTTATATATATATATATATATATATAAATTACTGTGCTTATTATTACTTTTGCGACCATTGTGGGGTTTTTCTTTCTTTAGAGGAAATAATGCCAACAGATTTGTCCCCATCAGCACATAAAAGAGTTTAAATCTGTCATTATAAAAGAGACTTGTGCAATTTACAAAAAAAAAAAAGCAGCAGCTGAATGCGGCTTTTAAGGTGACATCATCAAACGTTTAGAGGTTGCTATTGTTGCCAACAAAGAATAGACGTGTATTGTGCTCCCATCTGTGAAAGGTTTTGTTTGTCTTGATCTTTTTTTTTGTTATTCTGCACCCATCGTTTGTATTTGTGAACAAACTCTGAATTATGTACTTGAAATTCACATGAACCCAAAATAACCTTTTAAGCATTGTTTGGGAGTCTTGCACTCACAACTAAATGTTACATTGCATTTATTTTTAATCAGATATATGATACTTCATTCTGATTAACACTATAATGTATTGTTTTTTCTTATGTAATGCACTTTGAAGCTGCTGTCGTCTCTTTCCATTTAAACGTGACACCAGCAGGTTATGTAACGACAGAGTGCTGCTGCAGGCTTTTGTATTTGTTGTATCGCTGTGTTGTCATGTTACATTTTCAGGACCCGTTAATGAATGATACTTTTTCAAAGCTATAAATAGTGCTGCGAATCAGGTGATGTCCATTATTTAAAAATGTTTAGGGAAACGCTTATTTATTATTTTAATCATCAAAACTCTGGCTAAGACAACTCAGAAATATATTTGTTTTGAAGTTAAAGTATTTTATATTTAAAAAAATTCCCAGATTACAAATGGGCCAGATATCTTATTTGTTTTGAAACTTCTACAGTCCAGAAACGCTTTCCTCCATTATGAATATTTGACAAAATTTGAATGATCAGATTTGTTAAATAACTTATTCTCTCAGTAGCCCATAATCAAATTGATTTGAACTTTTCTTTGCCATTTTGATTAGTTATAAACATATAAGTAGTAATTACTTTGTGAGTCGGCATATTTACTACATAGCTACTGGGTAAATAGCTGCTGATGAGACATTTTTACTTGAATGCTGTTAAATTTCCTCCCTGGCAGCTTTTTTCTCTCTCTTGTGTCCGAATGTGTTGTTGATTGGGTTTCAGGCTGGTTCCACTTTTCCTCAGGGCTTTTTTTGCACACTTGCATTCTATCGCCTCATCAGCTTCACAATATTTGAACACAGTTTTTTGTTTTTTTTCACCACTCTGTGCCAGATCCTAATGTGGTCTAATTGACTTTTCACATGCCAGACCACTGTGAAACACACCCATGGATTACCACACAGCCTTCGGACCCTCCTGTCCACTTCTCTCTCCCATCCTACCGTTTGGACCATCTGAAGCGACTTACCATCTGCTTCAGACTCCTGCAAAAGTTTCTGTTAAAATAAACTTAACTGTAGATTTCCTCACCTGCATACGGCAAGTGATGGATTCAGATTCACTGCAAAGATGAATAAATGTTACAACAACATCAATGCCAACTTCCAAATCTGTTGGAAAAAAAAGATTTAAAAACATGGTTCATTTCCAACATTCAGCAACAAAACCTCTAAATTGTCAAGCTTTATAGGAAGACTATGTTTTTCAAAGTGACAGCTTGACTCCACGCTGAGAATCATGAGCTGAATCATGAACCTTCAAGCCATGTTTCAGTTGAATGAGTCAGCGCCGCATTCAGAGCCGCGTCAAGTCCTGGAAGATTCACTCAACGAATCTTTTGATCAAATCTTTTTAATGAACTTATTCCAGTGGTTTTATACACTGAGAAGAGCCGCTGTGTCTACCAAGATCATTTAACATCAGTGTTTTCTTATGGAAAGTTTTGCTATCGTGGCTGAGGTATTTATAAAATTCTAAAACATTGTTGTCAGATATAAACTCATTTCCAGAATTTCTCAGTTATTTGCACCTCAGCTGTTTCCTCTGTTTTGTAATTCTTTCCATTTATTTATTTATTTTTAAATTAATTACTTTTCTCTAAATATTACACATGATGACATAGCTCAAACTGGTTTGATTAAAATATGTAAAATATTGTAAGTATGCAACAAAAATCCATGTGCTGATGGACACAAACTGTGAATTTTCTTTCTTTTCTTGTCACTGAGCTAATTTTCAGAATATTGCACGTTGTCTGGGTCTTTTACGTGTTTTATAATTTTTTTTTTCCAATGGGCAAATGCCTCACCAGCCTATTAGCCAAAAAAGGTCAGTTTTAAGCAGTAAACATTGTTGGAATCTGTCATAAGGCATAGCATCATAGCTCCTAATCAGAAGGAGTTTTAATCCTAAACATGAAGATTTCCACACTAATCTTAAACTGAAGTTTAATATGTGAAATCAGATGTTCTCCTTTCTCCATATTAAACCGTAGCTACCTGTTAAAGTATTATAATTACTCTTTTTCTGGCGTAGAATTATATCGGTGATGTTTTCAAGAAATGATGCGAGACTCAGCTGCATGATCAGGTGTTGGTATAATGTTTAAGTCTTCAACTTTAATCCAATATGTTGCCATGCTGATCAGGATGTTGAAGCTTTCTGCCCGTAGTCGACTTTCAATTCTTATTCCATCTTATTAAATTGTGCCTGCTCCGCATGTTTTTTGTCTGCATGTTCTTGTTTTAATGGCATTTCTTTGGAAAGTGTTGATTCAGCAGGCACCCAGCAAGAGAAACGTTCAACTCATTTGAAACAGCCACTAAAAAAAAAAAAAAAAAAACTAATGAGGTCGTTAGGAAAGACAAGGAGGATAAACGGCTTCGGGCTGACAGGAGGGACGCTCTCAGTGAGAAGACGTCATTATTTTTTTGTTGTACACTTCACTGGATCTGCCCTGAAACTGAATCATTTCACACACGGTTTAATAATATTCTTAAAAACTCAACATGCTGAGAAACAAATGAAACCTTCACAATTCATTTACATTTAAATTCAGTCATACTTTTTATGTGACTGAAAATATTAGTTCCAAGCCTTCAGATTTTCAGTGATGCTGCTTATTATTAAAGCATTCAATAGAGCTGTAATGTTTTGTCTCAATTGTACATATATCAATGTATATTACAATTACTTTTATTCGCATTACATCATAAGTTTAGAAGTAGCTCACTTATGAAAGATGAAACAGCAAAGGGCCCTTTTACAAAGAAAGAAGAGTTTAATTGTACCCATAATTGTACTGAGCAGTGTTAAGTAGTAGCTAGAGCTATGCTGAGCTGAAGTATTTTATAGATACATTTATACATGCACAGGTCTATGAGGGGCTTTATTTTGTTTTATTTTATGAAGCTGTAGTTTAGATGAAGGTGGTATCGTGTTACTTCCAATTTCTAACCAAGTCTCCAAATATCACAGGAACCTATACACTGGAGATTATTGGGTTCAGGTAACTATGCAACATTTTGTGTATTGTAAAGCACCACCCTTTAAAATGTTTCTTTGAAAATGCTGATCACAACTCAAATAAAACTGCTTTATTTGCAGACAAAGAATCCTTATTTGTTTTATTCTGTTTTTTTTTCTAACTCGCTATAACATGGCTGATTTCATTTTCCACGTTTTTACCTGCATTGTCCTTAAGTGCAGAGGAATATATTGTTCCCACATGGCTAAGAGGCTGTTGAAGCAATAACACACTGGTAATTTTATTTTCATTTTCTTTTATTTTTCAGAATAACAATACGCACTCACCCAGGAGCGGAGAGTAAGCTACATTCACTTGTGACTTGAGAGCAAACAGAAAATTATATGAGCTGTCCAAGGTCCTAAACAATAAACAAAAACAACAATAAACAGGAGGGCACTTAAAGAAGATTGAAGTCTTATGACACTTATATGAAAGTACCTGTTTATTTTCGAAATTAGGTCTGATGAAAACCTAGAACCAGTTTTTTTTGTTGTTGTTGTTGTTGTTTTCATGTGTAAATTAAGGAGTCGTGAAATTCCATTAAAATTTGACCTGCACAGGAGTCACTTGAGATGACAAGTGTTAACTACACCAGCTGCTGATGTTTTACCACAACTGTGCAAACGGATGTTTGTCCAAAATTAAATATGAGCTGCCTGGTTTTGCCTTCATGCTGGGTGAAAACAATGATTGAAACCAGATAAGTGATAAAGACCTGACATCCATATGGCGTTGTTAGTTTTGTATTGGGGGTGTTACCTAGTCACTTCTTTGTGATTTTTAAACTGTATTAAAAATGATCTCACTCTAGCCAACATTTTTATTCCCATTCTTTTTCTTAATCCCTCTCTAATGAGAGCAGATGGAGACCATCTGAAGAGGATGACTGGGGGTCAAAAACATCGCTGCCGTGGTTACTGTTTCCCAGGTAACAGTATCACTACCTCCTTTTGTCTGTCTCTCTTTCCATTCTCTTTCTGACATTTCTGAAGATTTTTATTTTACTTTATCTTTTGTATTGTTTCCTCCTTTCCCCTATCTTTCTTTTTTATGTATCTGCAATATCTACAACTCAGTCTTATCTTTTTCTTGTTTTGTAGTCCATCCTTCTCTTGAGCTTTGCCTTATTGTTTTATTTTTGCTCTATTTTTGTAGTTCATTTTCTTCACATTTCCTCTACTGAGATTCTTCCCTCCTTAAAATGCATAGAGTTGGGGTTTTTTGTCTTCATTTGACTTTTATCTTCATCCTCTTCTTTAATCAACCACCTTCTTCTCGATCTGTCTCTTCTTTTCCTCCACTTCAACTAACGACTCACCACTCTGCCGATAACCCAAGATGGCAGCTGATTACAGCCAGATCATTAGCAGTGAGGATGAATTAGCAGCAGTGTCTTCTAACACTATCAAAAAGATGAGAAGTTGTTGTGAGAAGGTGAACATGTTCACTTCTCAACCTCATTAACTCATTGACTTTTATTTTAGTAATGTGTGCTCATCACTGTTTTTGGTATGGTTTGGTGCTGTCAGTATTGTGTGGCACCCACTATTCTTAATCATCTTAATTTTCCACAAACCAGTTAGTACATTTACCCTCACACTTCCTGGGCATTTTTCCCTCTGCCACACTCTTATTAAATTCATAATAGTTTGAGTAATATGAATATTCAGTCTTCAGTATCATTCTGTTGAGTCAATCCATATTATACATTTTGTTTTTTATGTTCTGTCTGAAATGTATTATTTTCACAAATACAGATAAGGAATGACTGTAAATGTATATGACCCCTCAAAAGAGTTGAGAGTACCAATCAGATTCACCCAGTTATACATTTGTGCAGGACTTTCACATCACTGTTATACACACTCACCGATGAGGACATCGGTAGCAGCAGGCTGAAGCAGAGTCTTCTGTCTGCTGAACAGCTGCCGCTGCAAACAATACAATAAAGTTATTTGCAAAAGAAAGTGAATATTTCATGGACATGCAGGTTAGCAGCTGTTTTTCAGATGAAGATTAGAAATGTTTGTCTTCTTTAGCAGAGCTCAGAACCTCTTCTGGCTCGCAGCGTTCCCTGCAGACGAAAATGCCTGCTAAGAAAAGCGGAGGTGGGAGGTGGAGCTTGATCGAAGTGGTAGCTTGTTATGTGTTGCAATGAGGGCGAAAGTAGCACTTTCCTCTCACCTTCAAACCACAGGTTATTCAGCCAAGGCAGGTATTTGTAGTGCTTGACCTGGAGGTCAAAACACTTGCCGAGGGTGATGGACAACATGTTTTGTTGAACTGACAACCTAAACTCTCTGTTACTCTGAGAAAAGTTCCTGCAAGCCATTACTTCCTTTGCAGACCTCTTTAATAATGATCTCCAGTATTTCCTCTCCTTCTACAGACTCATTCTGTTGTTCCATGTCTGTCTGGGCAATCTCCTGACATGCCCTTGACAGGGGACTTTTTTTTTTAAACCTGCAATAAATGGCATCCTGTGACCACATACAAGCAGGTTTAAATGAATTCATCCTGACAGAGCGCAGAGAGAGGGAACATGTCTCCCAGAATTTTTGAGGGTATAATCTGTCCACAGGTGGAAGATTTTTTATATAACAGCTGCTGTATAGATGTATATAACATTCTCACAAGGTGGACAAAGTCCTCAGCTTTATTCCCTGCCACACTTTGGACAATAGCCAAACAGTTCTAAGTGTGTGCAGTGTGCGATCAATGCTTGCAGATGTGGAATTCCCAAAGATTTGATGATTTCAAAATCATCAACATCTCCCTGTGCCAGTCAATATTTCCTCTTTCAGCATATTTCCTTGCAGCACAACATCAAACGTCAACAATGATGAAACTAGCTCACAGAGCTGCTGTGGACATCATGGAAGAGGCAATTTAATAAACCCTCCTGAGAAGAGAAAAGAAGAGTTTCCAATGAAGAGATTGAACAAGAGTAAAGCTTGGACAGTGCTGTAATTTAAAAACAGATCAAATAAATAAGTAGAAATGCTGTCCATCTCTTTAAGGTAACTTCTATTGAAGTCATTTATTGAGGGAGACAACTGAAAAACATCATCACTTCCGCTAAATCAATGAAGGACATGGACACTTCCATTTGTTGTTTTAGGAGACCCTTTCCCCCCTCCACACAATAGGAAACAGTAAATATGATGAAATCTCTCTCACTGAACTGAAATGTTTCATAATACTAAAGGCTGGTTGAGTTGCACTTTCAGGGATTTATAGACCTGCTGGGAACTCATTTTTCATATAAAAAATACTCAGTGGGTCATAAATAATGAAGAGTGTGAATTTCTCACTTCCAGAAGCAGGAGCTGTAGTTTAAAGAAGAGCCATTGGGGATGTATAAACTTCAGTAATTCAACAGCCTGAAACAGAAGAACTCTCTGTGCCTTAACGCTCAGATGGGAATCATCCACAAGTCAAACACTTAAGTCCCAGCATGAAGATTTGTTTAAATCAGTGGCGGTGCAGCAGTTTTTACACTAAACCGAGGACTGAAGGTGACTTTTGAAAGCTGGGCGTGTTATAAGATTACTCCGTAATTGACAGTCATGGTGTCGATCTGTTAGCTTCCAACATCCGTACCTGCTTATTCCTCTTCAGGATCACAAGCATTAGCAGGACTCTATCTCAGCTATGCAGACTCTTTCCTATGGGCAACTCATAGCCACTAATTAACCTAACATGCATATATATAAATATATTTTTGGACTGTAGGACAATAAATGAATAAATTGACAAAAAAATCCACACAAGCACAGCCAGACTGCAAACTTCCAACAGAAAGGAACGTTGTAGCTGTAAGGCAGCAGTCCCCACTACCAGGCCATCTATGTGTTACTCACAAAACACTCCCTTTAGGCAAAAACACAGAAAATATATTTTCATCAACATTTAGAGAAACAGCGTTCAAAAAACTGTTCAGAAAAAAAATACCCAAGTGCAAATAGGAATTAAAGAAAGCGAGACTCGAAGAATGAGGTTAATGAAAGCAAAACTAAGGGTTCAAAATGTAAAAACTTCTTTTATTCTATAAGATTTGTTAATGAATTAGATTTTATGGATTCACTGTGAATTAAGTAAGGTTGTACATAATTGACATTAGGGTTTCCTGAACCAGTCAAGCTAAAATCAACAACATTTTCAGCTTGTAACTGAATATTTCCAGACTCTGGAGTTGTAAAATAGGCTCACAAACAAATCTTTACCAGATTTTCAAGCTTGTGCATGCATAAACTACAAGAAATTTTTCAAGGCATAGAAGATATTTGCATGTTTTTAAAAAAGGAATTTGAGAGGTTACACAACAACAGCAACAAAATAGAAGTGGTTTTATCTGTTCCCAGATGCAAAGCAGGCAGCTGATCCTCACGTTTACTACTCTGTGTAGCTCTGAAATTACAAGTGCAAATTTCTACTTAACCCTTTGATAAACTGTCAGGGGTGATGGTTCTGTTGCCCAGCAACACATATTAAGAAACTATAAACCATAATGGATGGAAAAAGAAGACAAGCTGTTGGAAATCCAGACCTGAACCCGGCTGAAATGTGGTGGCAGGACCCCTGTAAGTGAAGTCTACCCCAAAGTCTTTATGAACTGATGTAAATTCATGAGAAGTGGACCAATATTCCTCTGCATGAGGTAAGAGACTGATAATGTCTTAGAGTAACTTATTACTTCAAGATATTGCTGATAAAGGCTTTCAAACCTTTTGAATCTCCCACACCGTCTGTATGTCACATTAGTCAAAGAATCTGTGACAAAGTGTAACATGACATGCATTTCTTGAATTAAAAGTCCGTTTTTGTATATCTTATCCATACTGGGTTTTCATGTACTAAACAACTGAAGACCCAGAATCAGTCAACAATCAAAATCCGTCATCTTCCCATCTATTTACTATCTAATGTTAAGGTGGGAGCAGCCACCTGATGTCAAGGATTGGATGTAGAACTTTTCACTGTTCATTGTTAAAGTATTTATCGTTCTCCTCCCTCTCTTCACTAGCTGCTGTCTTACTTTTGAGGATGCAGTCTCCTCTTTGCAGTCACCTGTCCAGAACCGGGTCATCGTTCATGGCTTGCCTCTCTGGCCCAGACAACACCCTGCTGGTTGGAGGAACCTTGTACCCTCTCCCACCAAACCTTGGACTCTGCTTGCCATTCAAATATCACCCACCTGTTGTAGCAGCTGTGCATTGTTGTGAGCAGCGTGCCTCTTGTTTTATGTGTTTTATTCTGGCCATTGTTTGAATTAAACATTTGAACCGCCAACGTTTGACAGGCTGTTGGCCACTACTCAGTATAACTATGAAAATAGTCTGAGCTCGGCACATTTGCCCAAGAGCATCTCTGGGTTGGCCTTGAAGGGTGGTGCTTACAGCCCTAGGACTACTGTTGCAGCTCGCCAGGAGCTCTGACGGTCCTGTTTTTGCCTCTGGCGATCCTGGTTTCACATGTCGTTTCAGTAGTGACACACGAGACCGGATCCAGTCACAATGAAGCTAAAGCTAGTTAGCATAATAGGCTAATAAAGCAAAGTTAAGTTAAAAAGAGGCCAGGCTGAGTTGATTTCACTGTACACACAAATTAGACTTTGCAACTGAGAAAAAAAAATGTTTTAGTGTTAAAAAAAATATACATACAAAGTTCTATTAATGAAGCTACATGGTGATTCAGAAGCTCTTTTGGGATGAAAAGCATCAACTTATCAATCTGAGTGGATAATAATGGCTGTAATGGTCAGGTTTTTTTAAACATTTGTACATCCACGTTAGCTTTTGGTTCCATTTTCACCAAAAGCAGCTAAGCTTGCGCTGTGGTTCTGCTGACATTCAGCAGGTTGAGGTTTTATTAAAGGCGGTTTGGCGGCCAGTGGGGGGGACGCCTGCCAGTCTCCTGTCATTAGAATTCACTGGCAGCATATGATGAGGCCATATGGACTATTAACGAACCCAACCTCTCCGCAGACGGAGGGAGGAAAGAGGAAAAGCGAGAGTGTGACCCATCCATATGGATGAGGAAGACATAAAACCGGAGAGAGACGGAGGTAAGGATGGATGGATAGGTTTGGCAAATCTTTCTAAACAGTTAGCACATCCTGCAAGCATTAATTGCACATGGATAGATAAATGTGGATGGATGGATAGGTGTGATAGAAAGAGAGGAGAGAAAAAGAAGGAGGGGGGAGGAATGTCTTCAGGTGGTGTGATGCCCCCTGATGGAGGCAGTTAATTAGCTCTCCACAGCTGACAGCGTTCCACAGCAATCCACAGTAAAGACTGCGAAGTCAGATAATGAATGACAAAATCCGACTGAACTTCCATTTGCGGTTCTTTAGCATGACAGAAAGCCTCGAGTATAAATTTTAATTTTGAAGTAAGAGCTCTCCAGTTGAGCAATAAATCTCCTGGAATATCAGCAGACTGATCATATAAATGAAATAAAGGTTGCTGTTTGAATGCCACCACTGGCTGCTTGATGTGCTCTGAATCACACAGAAGTTAAAGTTAAAAAAAAGAAAGAAAAAAAAAAAACAATTAAAAAAAAAGTGACAGGTAGCCCAATCAGAGAACCCATGGGTGAACTGTGGGCAAATAAATTAGTGTCCCTCCCACTGACTTCTCACCATCAGAAAGAGGAGCCAATTACAGGAAATTCTGACAACGTGCGCTGGTTTACAGCAGGTGTATTAATTAAGTGTGACACTAGTAAGCTCGACTAGATCAAAGGACAAGGACACTGAAAAGTGGAATAATCTTTCGCCGTCTCTGACTTGGACAGAGGCGCAAAATAATTCTCTGGGTTTCTGGTTGAATTTGGTTTTTGTTTGACAGGAGATCAAACCTGAACTGAGCTGAATCCCAACATTTAACGTTTCCTCAGTTTCACAGCATTCTGCCGTGTTTTCTCACACGGTTCATTTGCAGAAAAAAGGATTCAGGTCCGCCTCAGTCATTTTACAAAATGTAAACAGATCAAAGAACTGCAAAGCTGACCTTTTTTTGTTGAAAATGTGAGAGAATATTTTAAAACTGCTGGTATATAAAACGCATTCACAACAAAAGCTGCCTACGGTAACCTTGCACAGAAAGAAAACTAATTACATCAAAGTCAATTGAATGCAGTAATTTAAATCCAATTATAATTAAATACAGCCCAATTGAGTGTAGTAGTGTTTTTAAATGCCATTTGTAGGGTTCATTTACTATTTATGAATTACCAAATGACAAAGTTAGGCTTTTAAGTGCTGCAAGGAGTTCTGGGTAAGTGTTAAAATAATGAAACTGACCTTTAACAATTAACTTTTGTCCATGATGGTATCGGGGTTATCTCTCTGGGTTCCTCACACGATTGTGATATGTGAACTGCGATTTTTAAATTAATTTATCCTTGTTTGAGTTAATAAGAGTGAAAATGAGAAGGAGCTCTGTTCCTTTTTCCTTCTGGTTTGTTTGTCAGTGTTTTGTTTTCCATCTGCAGTTTGATATCGACAAGTTGATCTTCAGTGCAGGTGAGTTATGAAGCAGATGTCTGCGTTACAGCTGACTTTCTCGCAGCCTCTGTGGAGTGACGCGTCAAGAACCGCGGCCAGCACCATCCGTCAGATGGACACAAAGATGGAGTCAAATAGGGCTTCCGCCATCTGGACTATTGACATCTCAGCCTCCAGACGGGAGTGAAAGCAGGAGTGCAAAACAGGTGTTTTACTCAAGAAATATTACTCCTAATATGCCAATTCTATTTTCTTTTCTTTCTTTTTTTTGTCCCCCTCACTATAAGCCGATTTATCCCAGAAGTGCTCTTATTAACCTTCTAACTCCCACTGTCCCACAGGCGTAATCAAATCAAACGCCTTGCATGGTTCTGCATGGTGCAGGTGACACTCAACGGCTGTAAATTTGTAGATAATTACATTTTTAAAAGTCCAGTTATAACACCTGATTTTGAAAGATTTTTCTCTTACACTTGCATATGCAATCTAAACTCTGATTTTCATTTTTCAACAGCCTCTGTTGTGTATATTCATGTGTTCTGTACTAAAATAAATAAATTCCAAAATTCGTTTTGTTCTTTTTCAAATTTTATTTTATATTTTGCAGTATACAATCTACAACATAAGTTTAATAAGATATATAGAGTCAAAAACCAGCAGCATGGTGGATTAGTGGTTAGCAAGAAGTTTGATTCCTGGGTCTGCAAGGAGTCTTCCTGTGTGGAGTTTGCATGGTCTCCCCGTGCTTGCGTGGGTTTCCTCCCACACTCCAGAAAATGTGTGTGTGTGTGTGCGCGGTTGCAGCAGGAAGGGCATCCGGCGTAAAACTGGGCTAAACTGATTTGCCGACTACGATCTGCTGTGGTGACCCCTCTGAGAGAGATTAAGCCAAAATGGTTGTTGATGATATAAAGTCAAAAACCAAAATTTCCATAACCGAAAAGCCAAGAGCCTCTAAGGGTTAAGCCACATGGTGATAGGAGTGATAACTGTAACAGATGTGGAGTTTTCAGATGTGGAGAACAAATGTTCTCCAACGGGAAGAGAACATCTGGATCTGTGGAAGAACCAAGAATGCGTTCATCAACATTTGATTTATCTGTTTATGATCATCCATGGACTTCCCATGATGCAGTGGGAATCTCTAGTCTCTTACACTACCAGCATAACAGTGTGGGTTTGGTTCAGTGTATGTGAGGTCAGATGATCAAGTGTAACACTTCCAGCCAAGCAACAGTGAGACAGATTTATACACAACTGTTGTGTAAAACTGGATGTTCTGGTAAGTCGATGCTGTTGATATTCAGCTGATGTTCACCTGCAGGTCCAATCAGCATCAATCAAACAGAAAAATGCAACATTCAGGCAACTCACTAATGAGTTACTTGGCCATCCACTGATCAATAATTTCAAAAAGTATTTTCAAAAAGTGTTTCCATATTGACAAAAGTCCAAATGATCCAATAACATAATTAACAAAACACTGATGAAAAAACTGCTACAGTATTTCAAAACAGCCATTTGTTTCTCTTTGTGATTCTTGTGCAGCCTGTTAAAACATTTCCAACATGATAACAAAGATTATCTTTTGATTGATAATGTTTTAAAGCCAATAGATGCTTTGATCACTGAACTGCTCAAAATGAGGAAAAATACAAGATAAAATTGCACTTTTACTTTTTCTTTGTGCTTCAAAGTCATTGCATGTCGATATTGTGTTTTAAATCATAAACTCTTAATGTTTTGCAGAAAGGGAAATACATGTACTACATTTTCAAATCTCAGGGTACATTACATGCCTTTGATTTTCTTTGCAAATTCAGTGACAGTTGCACGTATTCCAGCAATACATTAAACTGTCACAATAATATGCCCCAAATTAGAGAAGACAAGAGGGCTCAAATGGTGACGGCAAACCACTGACTGTTTAACCAGTCAAACTGTGTTTGAGCGCCATTTAACCCTAAACTGTCCAGAGATTATTATTATTATTATTATTATTTAACTCGGCTGTCAGTCTTGGCTGCGTAGGGATAAGAAAACACAAGGTTGGGATTAGTTAGGAAAAGCAAACTGTTGTGGCACTACAGCTTTAGGTCTCCAGGTTAGACCCTACATCCATCCATCCACCTTCTACACCCGTTGATTCCTGTACAGGGTCATGGGTGAGCTTATCTCAGCTCCTCGCAGGGACACCCTGGACAGGTCGCCAGTCCATCATGGGTTAGACCCTACATTTGGCCTTAAAACAGCTGTGTTGACACCTGATGGACGCATGGCTGAATGGATAAGTAAACCGTTGGTTTCCCTTTTCAGCACTTAAATGCTGCTCTATGCATAAGAGCTTCCAAAATAATATGGTACAGTCACAGATTTTCTGCATCTTTAACGTGGTACATCTGGGCATGTAAACAACTTTTCCTATTAAATATTTTCTTCTAAAAGTGGGATGCAAAGCTTGTCCCCTGGATAAAATGATTCCTGATTATCTGTAGTTTCATCAAAATGTGATATAAAATCGGGTCAAATCATTTTTTTAGTTTGCCTCTCTTAGAGATCACAGTTCTTCATTCCCACTGTACTTTCAGGTAAATAAAAGAAGATAAATAGTGCATCCACATTTTGTGTGGATCAGTGGATGATGAAACGTGGCAAGTCAATAAATCAGACAGCAGGTCTCAACCTGCTCCTCTTTCTCACCAACAGAGGTCTATTTCCTCTTCTTCTCCTCCGCCTGCAGAGCGAGGGATGAACGAGAAGAGAGCCATCTGTGGAAGTGGTGCATGCCGGCAGGAGCAGATTGTAGGGAAGAGAGAAGGTAGTTGAGGAAGGAAAAGGGCAAGAGAAGGGAGGGGAGCGCTTTAAGATTGAAGAAACTTCATAGTCTGTCACCTAATATCACATGGACACTTGATAAATGTAAATACAGAATACCAAAGCAATAAAAATAAAGAGCAGAAAGTTTAAAGTTGTGCCGAGTTGCTGCTGCTGTAAACTCATCTTCTAGTCTTACGGTGCTTGGAGCAAAGACCCTGCTGCTGTTCCTTTTAACTCAAACCGAGAAAGACACAGTGAACACAACAAGTGTTTTATTTTTGCTCTTTTTCAAGAGTGTAACATCATGTATTGACAAGTAGATAACAGAACTTTCTGTACTCGGGTCGCAGCATGCTGCTCCATAAATGAAACGAGATTATGTAGCAATCTACTGTGTAATTTCATTAAATGAGTTTCTTACAGGATGTTTCTTGAACCACAGACTACACAGCTTAAAACATTTGCCGTTTTCATACTACCGGCCACGTTGTCCAATTCCAATGCACTTCTGAGCTGGTAAAGATCCGATTTGGTTGAACGTGACATTACACATCAGACACTTTCATGTGATCAGCACGGCCTTCTGAAGCGGCCCATGTGTTGCCGAGATGTTATTGAAGCAGGAGGGTCGACTGAGGCAGAATTCAGCTCATGCAGTTCATAAGTGAAGCAGTCCAAGCTGTTATTGGTGACATTTAGCTCCGGAGGACGGGAAAGACTTGCCCATCTATATGTGAAAAGATCAGAGGTGAGGATTGATTTTTTTTTTGTAGACGAGTTGTGCATCCCCGCTGAGATATCCCACCACCTCCTGCCCCCAACCCACTACCACTCAGGAACACGCACGCCGTAACATTAAAACGACATGGCAGGAATGTAAAACGCTTGTGGATGAAATGTGAAGCATAAAGACACACATTAAACGTGAACTTGAGCCTCGAGTCTCATTGATAGACTTCTGACTGCTGATTATCTTCACTAAAACAGGTGAAAGAGTATTGAACTGTCCAGCCATCACTTCAAAGGCATTGGAAGCTGACCAGAGTAGGTCCTTCCATTCACATATTAAAACAGGTTTCTAGGATAGTCTTTTTTCACCTTTGCAATATTGCAAAAATTAGGAAAATTCCCATCTCAGTGACATAAACAAACTGATCAATGCATTTGTTACTTCAAAATTGTATTTTTGTATTTTTTTTATTATTGGGTTGTCCCAAAAGTTCTTAAAAGTATGTTTAAAATGCTTCAGCCAGGGTTCTGATGATAACTGGTTACACATAAAATCCCGAACCTAAATTAAAATTATTCTTCTCATAGCTAAAGCTCTTCATGACCAAGCTGTCATATCTTAAACAGCACATAGTTCCATATTTTCAAAGCAGAGTCCTTCACTCTCAGATGGCAGGTTTACCTGTGATTCCCAGGGTTTCTAAAAATAGAATAGGAGGTAGAACCTTCAGTTATCAGGTTCCTCTCCTCTGGAACCAGTTACTAGTTTGTGTTTGGGAAGCAGACACTCTCTCTACCTTTGAGATTAAGCTTAAAACCTTCCTTTTGTCAGGTGCCCTGAAACATCCCTTAGTTCTGCTGCTATAGGCAGACTGCTGGGGGACCTTCTACAACACACCTCTCCTCATTCTGTTTTCCTCTACTCTATTTATGACACTGCTGTTGTTGTAATTAACAAAGAAGAAGAAGAAAACCTTTATTTGTCCTACAGTGAGGAAATTGGTTGAAACATCTGCTGTGTCAGTCAAAAAACAAAATTCTCACAGTGCTGTTAGGCTTCTCCAGGTGAGCCAGAGTGTGGTGAAGCAAGAAGACCGCTGCGTCCTCCCCTCCTATACTGGGCCGATAGGCAAACTGCAGTGGGTCCATCCCTGAGCTCACCACAGAGTGGAGGTGACCCAGGACCAGTCTCTCCAATGTCTTCATTAGGTGGGACATGAGAGCCACTGGCCTGAAGCTGCTGAGATCCTTAGCATGTGGTATCTTAGGTACTGGTATCAGGCAAGAGGACTCCACAGCTGTGGTACCACCCTCAGCTCGAGACTCAGATTGAAGACATGCTCCATAACACCACACAGTTCATCTGCTCAAGACTTAAGGAGCCTGGGGCTGGTGCCATCTGGTCCAGCTGCCTTCCTTTCTAAACCTGTGTTCCTTCTCCCCATCAGGTATTTCTGATCTGTTGTTGTTGCTGTTTTCTCCTCTTTCCTGTCCTCTCAATCCCAGACCGGTCATGAGTCCGGTTCTGCGACACATTTCTTCCTGTTAAAGGAAGAAATTCTATAAATTATATCATATACATACATACATACATACATACATACATACATACATACATACATACATACATACATACATACATACATACAT
>JAOWBL010045675.1:14448-25352 GCA_028564865.1 Zenarchopterus dispar | reverse complement strand
TGTGTGTGTGTGTGTGTGTACCTGCGGCAGGCTGAAGGCGATGCTTCCAGGTGCTACAGTATGATGGGTCTTGACTGTGAACACATACTTGTGGTTGGGTGTAGTTTTCACCGTCACGTGTCTGCAGAGAGCATCAAGTGTGACACGTTCAGGCATGTTTTAGAGCACATTAGCAAAACTGATGGAGTTAACATCTGTTCATTAAAATACTGTTAGCTGGCATCCTGTTCCTCCTCATGTTCCTTACTCTCTTAGTAGACACAGATAGATGTATTTGACTCAATCTCTAGTTTTGATGGGGTTCCGAGTTTAACCCGGGTTAAACTCCAAGATGACATAAGACAGTAAAATGACAGAAAGTCACTTTTCCTGAGTTTGCTTAAGCCTGCTGTGGGTTTCAACAAGAGTGACACTGTTTCTTTAACACAAGGACATGAGTATTCCTGCCTCCACCATCATTTTATTGATGTCTAGCCACAGCAAGGCCCATAGATTCCTAGATTACAGATGAACAGAAAAAAAATGATTTATACTGCGTTATTTCCTTAACAGGATCCAGATGGGCTCTAAATTATATTCATGTTATTTCTGCAGAACATTTGGGCTCTGTTTATCTAAAATATCATGTGATAGATTTTTGTAGCTCATAGAAACTATTACGATGCCTTTAAATAATCTGTGTAACTTAAAGTGACCCCTAAAGCTTCAGTAAATGTCAACGATTATGATTCAAACACAATCCAGACTAAGCTCTTGGTTGACTTGGCTGAGATAAAGTCATCACATCAGCTTCCTGTCAAACACTTTGTTCGACGTGAAAAATTGATTTCCCATCCGCCAAAATCCTGCAATCCCATTCAGCTTCAAGCACAGCCGTGGGTTAAACTCAAAATGTTAAGTTAAGCACAACTCACTTAACCGCATGTGAACCAGCAGTGGTGGAGCCACCGTTTAACAAACAAAAATAAACAGACATTAGCTCGTACACATACATCAGTATTTACTGTTTATAATTTCAGAATCCTACTCATTTACTCAACACAAATCCAATTTGACATATTCGTAAATGTGTATATTTTGTAAAAAAGAGCTTTATTTTATTCTAACACGTCCTACAGACCGAACCCAAACATTTTGTAATGAACCAGGTGGCTTTTTTGCTTGTAGCTTTAAGGTTATTATTTAAATAATTGCCATTTTGACAATATACTGTATACGTTGATCAGGAGCTGCAAGTGTTGAGCTCTGAGTGGGAGGAGAGGCAGATGTTTGGATGGATGAAGAGATGCATGGCTGGATGCTCGTATTGACAACTGCCAGGACAATAATTACTCACTGTCCTGACTGCAGATCCTTCTCACTGACCACGGCACAATTAGTCAGCGACAGCTCATCTGTCGGGCAACGCGCCGCCTGCATGGTCTGCAAAGACAGAGACGAAGAGGTTAGGGGAAAGAGAAAAAAAAAACACTGAAAAAGTTGGGAACGAGAACAAGAAATAGTCCAGAAAAGAGTCTTTTGATACAGTAGATGCTTTCAGTCAACATTAATTTTCAGCTTGTAAATAACCACCACTGATCCCGACTCGGTTCAGATTTTTTCATTTACAATTTTAAAAAGACACTTCTGCAGCAAACCAGACAAGAAAAGGAATCGCTCAGATAAGTCGAGACTGGGCATTAGTCGCCTTTCACTCTTACCAAAGAAAGCTACAAAGCAAAGATTTCCTGTGGTTTGTGGTCATCATCACTTAAGAGTCAGAAATAAACCGAATGGTAACAGTAATGTTTAAGAACCACTCAGCTTCAGTTCAGATGTGCTAAAAAGCTTACTCATGCTGCAGATAATGCAGAGAAACAGGAAAAGCAATGTGCATTCTAGCCTTTCTGTTATCTACTGTTATTTGGTCTTATTTGTTCCACTTTCTCACTTGATATTAGTAAACACCACTGAGTCAACGCGTCCTTATCAAAGTATGCTATTTTAGCTAAATGTGGATTATATTACCACTCTGTCAATACGGAAATAACTACAGGCACTATTGTGGCCATCTGATGTCAGTGGAGACACCCTCACATGTTCAAGATCATTTTTACACAAACTGAAAACCTTTTTTAGGACAGGCTGAAGAGAAGACGAGGCAGAGAGAGAGAAATTCCAACACACATCACTGTATTCTGAGTATTTGAAGTGGTAACCATAGCAACTACAATAAGTGATGAGACGGAGTTACTGCTGGGGAATTTATCACGCTTGAATGACACTGTTGCTTGAAAGCACAAATAGGTTTATGTCATTTGTTCTTGTAACGCTTTGCAACAAACTAATCACACCTTCAAAGTGAGAAGACACTGCCAGGTTACCTGCATTGTGAAGTAGCTTTTTTCAACGATAAAGCAACAACAGGGTTTACTGACACTGATGAAACTCTCTCCCTTCAAGAGCTAAAATGGTACGTTTCAGTATTCAGCACACTTCTAGATTATTTACACATGCATTTTTCTGAAACAGTCTACACATAAGGTATAAGTTATCTTTCATTTGCTGACTGTTGTGAATGAAGACTGTCTGGGATCAGCTGGAGTTGGGTTTTAAAGAGCCTACAGCGAGACTGAGGGTGTTTTCACTCAGAGTTCATTTGCTCTGGTCTGAATAGCTTGATACATTTGTAAAGTCATGGCATTTTCAACTCGGTTTGGTTCCTTTTCACAAAGATCTAAATGTTTCAAAATGCACCACTCAAGACCATGCAAGAACGTTCTCACCAGCTCAGAAATCTCTGCTTTGGGAATGAAACAATGGTAAATGTAGGAAGAAGAATTTGCAGGCGCACTGCTTGCCCTATGTGATGTATGGCAGTACCACATGTACTAGCTGCCATACTAGAGATTGTTAATATTCCATCTATAAATCACTCTTCTTACATTTATCACAATTTAATTTTCATCATTACAGCTGGAGGGATTATTTTAATGCACACATTTGGCAAAGATGAAAGAAGTAAAATTCAAATTATGAATTATATGATTTAAATGATTCAAGAACTACATGATTCAAATTAAGATCGATATATTTTTGAGGGTCTTGCTCCATTTATTTTGGTTCGGGTATGAATGTTACCTGCCTTCACAAAAAGTGAAAAAAGCTACAATAAGTGGGAAGTTGAACTTTTGATTGTTTTAACCCTGGAGAACCCATGGGGTCAAATTTGACCACCATTTTTTGCTGATACCCTTGTTACCTTGATACCTTGTTGTTGGGTTCTCCAGGGTGAAGCAGACTAAAGCCTGTAGGTGTGAAAGCACCATGAGAGATGGTTTAGGTTGTGGGTTGATTTTTGGATGAAAGGAAGCTTTTTATAATGAGAACAAGGTGGGACCAAGAACAGATCCTTGTGGAATCCCAGTGGGTGGTATGCAGCATTTATGCTCTCCACTGTGCCATTTTGGGTAAGCATTTGTGATTAGAACTCAAATCAGAGTATCACTATACCAGGAAAACACAGTTCTTTAGGATTTGATGGAGGGTCAACAATCCATGATAACAGAGTTCATTTCTGAGTCCTGAATATGTCCCTGGTTTAATAATAATAATAATAATAATAATAATAATAATAATAATAATAATAATAATAATAATAATAATCTTTATTTGTCAGTATATATCTCATGGAACATACTGAAATTTGTTCTGTGAGATTTCCATGAGGAAATCTGAAATTTATTCTGCTTTTAACCCATCACTAGTTCCACTAGGAGCAGTTGGGGGCCTTGCTCAAGGACTCACAGTGGCTCACCTTTGTTACTGAACTGGGCTATGTGCTGTTTTATAAGCTTGACATGACTAGTGTCTTAATTAAGTCTGTAACAAAACTGGCACCAACCAATATTGCTAAATAAGTTAAGTCCTACCATAGGTATTTTTAGCATTAGTGGTGCAGGATAAGTGCAAAAGATGCATCCTAAAAGCTGAGATTTGAATTTGTTTTCCTTGAAATGAAACAAAAACTATGCATTGCTTCTAACTCTCCTTAAATTAGAATGTTGTGATTTATAATTATGTTATAGACATTTCCTACAACAGCCATTGTAGGACCCTATCAGGAGTCATGTTACTGTTCTGGACGGTATTTACTCCCTTGTACTCGCTGTGTTTTAGCATGGAGGAGTCCGGCCATCTGGCAAATGCTGCCAACGCTGCAGCCGCTGCAGCAGTTTATGAGGATGAACCTCCTGCCAGAGAAGCAGCGCTTTTAAGCAGATGAAGTACTCCACCAAATAGCTCTTATCACAAATCATTTCATTAGTGAAAATTCCAGATTTAAATCACATTCACGAAGATAAATGAGTCAAATATCTAGCTAAATCTCCCCAAAATTCCACTTAATCCAGTCATGCTGTATAAAGGTCTGACCAGAAACAGTTGACCGCGTTGACAAACAGCAATGAGATTACGCTTATCTACAACACTGGTAAGATGGAGCAACACAAGCTTGTTTCTATTAAAACCTTTTAGCCAGGATAATTTGTTTAGAAATTAATTGCACTACAAAACTGATCATTTCATCTTCAGTTTACATATGGTGTGTAACGGAAACACAACCCAAAAAAAAAAATCAAATGATCAATGGAACCAAAGATACTACAATGGAGTTGCTCTCCAAGACAACAGATAAAAACAGAAATATGTGCTAATTTTTTAAATATGGATTTATAAAAGGAAAGGCAGCAGATCTAGAGAGAAACTAAGAAAACAAGCCCACTGAAACAAACACTGCAGTGTTGGCAGTCAGCCCACATCACCTCCAGTCTGACCACAGAGAGGTGAAACAGCGTGGCCTTAAATAAGGTAACATTAAGTCGTTGCTCTTCATGCCACTAAATGGTTGTTTTAGTTTTACGTCTTTTATTCTAACAGCGTCTTCCTGACCACTACACATCAGTGCTGAAATCTAAAGAACCATAACAATTCAACAGCTTAAAACCACAATATTTGCACCTTCAACTTCAATTCATTTTTACTCATCTGAAGTAGGATTCTTGATAATTCTGCAAAATCAGATGTTTTTCTTAAAGAAAATAGGAAGCCCCAACGCTACACACTCCAGAAGAACCTGTGAAGAATCAAATCATGCTGATTATTTTAAGAAAATAGGCACCAAATTAGAGAAGAGAGTCATCTTAGGAAATAACATTTTCTCCATTTCGTTGTTGACAGACTGTGCAGCTTTGTGTAAGAAACTTTCTTTTTCTGTGATTACACATAAATAAAAAAAGACATTAACTTTAATAAAAGTAGGGTTTCTTTCATTGTCCGCTGTTAGAAGCTACTTGCAAACATATTTAAAGTATGTGTCTTAAAGTGGCAACTATTCTGGAACTGTGTGCAAGTGGACAAATAATGAAAAACATGAATATCAGCTGGACAAGCAAAGTGGCAAAGAAATCAATAAAGTCAGTAAAAAGAGCAAAAATTCAAATACAAACACAGACCAGTCTTCTATTAGTTTTCCTCCATCTGCATCCCATCCAGGCTACCCAGAAGGCATCTGGGTAGCCTAGAAAACTGAATCTTGTGCATCCTAACACGGTTTATTTAAAACCAAAGCCTGTGTGGCATGATCTACTTGGAATCCTTCTCAGAAACGAAAGCCAGTCTTGTTAAAGAAATGTAATTCTCATGAACAGATGATCTAACTCCCTGGATCCTTCAGCTTATAAATAGTCTCATAAAAATCAGCTCTTGTAGATGTAAACCTTGCATTCTAACATTTCCTGGTGCAGTTCTTATTTGACAAAAGAACTGACTCTCCGAAATCCTTCAATCCCTTTTTCATGAAGCTTCCTGAACCAAACTGAGTAAAATCCAGCAGCTCTACACTGAACAGAAGTCTTAACATGGATGTAGGAGCTGGTTTATTCCCAGCAGGCCTGACCTTTGCTAAAAATGTATCAAGTCTAAAAAAAAAAGAAAAACTCTTTGCTATTCAACATCGAGGAAAAGAGCACCTGCTGGAAGGTTAAAAAAAATACAACACAGTGTCTGAAAGATTCTTCTTCTGGACAAAATATCTAAAAATCCAGCCAACAAAAAGGTCAAATCAGGCAAACCAAGTATTTAATTACTTTGAAGTCGCTTTCCATTAGATCATAAACTGTTGAGGCAAATTTAAACACCCTGTGAAGAAAAGATGTGAGCCTTAGTGTATGTGTGAGATGTAAACCATTCTTTCATAGAGGATCAATAATGTCTTTGTGGTCATGTGGGTGTCAGACTGTGAGCCTTTACTACAGTCAACAGATAATACAAACTCTACCCAGTGGATGAATAAATCTTTGCACCAAGACTAAGAAGAAGTGAGACGTAAGTAAATTTGAATTAATAATGTTTTGTTGCTCTTGTCAGACTACGTCACACTTGGTCAAGACCTTTGAGAAGAATTGAAGAGTTTCATGTGTTGGTGTTCTTGTGGGGTTTTTTTGTTTGTTTGTTTTTTTGTTTTTTTTTATTACATACAAACATTTAAGCCTTCTAAAGGCACCACATACAGATGATGACTGATCACCATTACCTTACTGTTAAATGAAAATTTCAGCGTTAAAACAGCCCTAGCTGTATCATTAGATGGTAAGGAGCAAAAACGTTTGTCGAGGACTAAAATAACATGACTTGAATCAGGATGAGAGGTCATGGCATCTGCTTCCAGGGAACTGGATTTGTTCTTGTATTTATGACTAAATCAACAAGTAGTGGAAGCTATGAACTCTCTTTGTTCTTCATCGATTGACAGTAGTTTGTGTGAATTGGTAGCTGACTTCTACACACTGATGACAACATATCAGTGATTGAAGACAGATTCTCATACAGTCTTTTTGAATGCTTTTTGTACTCATAGAAAGTTCAAATTAGTTTGGTTTGACAGTAGGCAATAATGGCCTACACTGAAGACATATATCTTCTTCTCATCCAAAACTGATGCGATTCATGGTTTTTTGTTTTTTTTTGGTCCCTAATGGAAGCTTTCACTCCTCACTATCTCATAATAGACCTAGGGTTGTTGTAACTCTGGAATATTCTTATAAAAATGGTTAAGACATGCACAGTTATAAGATTTTACGACTGTGGAAAAGGTTTGCATGATAATCTTCAATGCAGCACTTTTTTTTTTTTTTTTTTAGCTCCTTAGACCAGTCCTACATACTGGGACCATTGTGCCTTCATTTCTACGATGACATCTGGGCCAAAAATTAATAAGAAACCTGAATATTAAAAAGCTGTTCTCAAGTTGTTTACCAATGTTTGTAAATACGTAATTACTAAACAAAATAAAAAGTGAAATGTGCGGATTTGGTTGCCAGGGTAACAGTTGAGACTTGTGAAAGACTGCGGTACTGATGTTGGGGAGATTTTTCAGTGTGCTTATTTGGTTTTATGTTCATAGAAACAGGACAAAAGACATGTTTACATCTATAACAAATTGATTTAAAATAATATATATGCCTGCAACAAACATCTAACCTAAACATGTTTCTGTGAATGAATGTGCAGCTGGTCTTTTTTGCTTTATTTTATATTATTTGCAATCAAAGCTCATCTTATCACTAACTGTAGTAGTGTTACAGCTCAACAACTCACCTTTTATTATTCTGATTTTACCTGATCTTTTGAGAATGACAGATTAACCGTGGATTAAGCCATGAATGGCACATTTTGGACTATTAAATGTGGCGCTTTGTAGGTAATCTTTACTTTTAACTGTTGCACCTGTCATAAATACAATACCAGTTGGACTTACTGGGTTAAAGTTTTAACAGAAAAACTGCTGCCTGAATCTAAATGTCAAGCTCTTAGTGGAAGTGACCCATTTTGCTTTGCCCTCCGTGGACTTGCAGTGCAACATGGGCTTTGATGAGTGAATACCAATGAACCAAGATTTCATCCAGCTTGACATTGCAGCTCAGTCACTGGGTTGCAATGCTGTCAGGCATAGCATGGCTTCACTGTGTACATCTTCTGAGTTGCTATCCAGCCTTTGGTGAGAAGGCTGAAAGCAGCGATGCACACCTGGTCTAAAAGCATCTCTCCAGTCAGAGAGGAACACAGTCTGAGCGGAGCAAAAAAATCCACATGACGAAGAAGATGTCACCTGCTTTGAGATTATGCATCCATACATACCTTGTAAAATATTACGACCTTGTGGGCACCAGCGAAGGCAAGCAGAGAGGAAGGACAGAAGACAGTGTTTGAGACAGAAGGGGACTCAGAGCAGAGAGCTGCTGGAGCTGAGGTGTGGAGGTGTGATGGCTGCACACGGGTGAACTGAAGCTGCATTCACATGTATGGGTTTGCTCATGCCACACACATGCACAATGGGAGGAGTGATACCTCTACATGCACACCAGAGTTGGGGGTGCCTGAGCTTGAGTCCAAGAATTGTTTTTCCTCAACTTCTGAATATATTAATGTTTCAAATGACACCCCAACTCTGGTGACACCTGTTTACTGTGACATTTATCACAAAGCAGCATCTATTCCCCACAGAGGAAACACTGTCCAAATGCCTCGATGTGGTAATAGAGGAGCAATAAAAGAAAAAAATCTGGGGGGTTTTTTGCCTCTGATCTCTGAATAATTATTCTTCATGGATGAAAATGGAAATGACAGCAAAATGGTCATGAATGGGATGGGAACTATTATCGGAAGATGCCCTTGAATTGTTAGTTTCACATTCCAATCATCAATAAACACATTTGAAAAGCTTTCATTGCTTTTCATTGAGCTTTGTTCATGTTTGTGGTAAGCAAGGCAGCAGTATACACCTGTCCTCTTTATTCTATTTCTACGATGACTATTAGGACTGCATTAATTAGCACTGGCCAGCATGCTCAGACAAGACAAAAGACATCACAGGTTGTACAATTATGCAGAAGAAAACAATTAAGCTCTGAAAAATTTGGACATTTACACATCACGTATCTACACTTTGATGCAGTCTGCACCATTACTGAGCAGAATATTTTTCATATAGAGGCCCTAAATTCCTCCTGACAGCTCTTTAAACTCAGGAGGAGCAGCATAGACGATCCCTGTCCTCCAAAAACCTGCTGGATAACTTCGAGGAATACATCAGAAGAACAGGACAGAAAATACAATGATTTCACACCAGCTCTGTGTATTGTGAATATTTGGTGCCGTGTTTGGCTTTAAATGTCGCAACTGAGCTTACATATGACCCACTGAAACCCAACAGAAGGAGCATACAAACATCTGCATTATGTTACCTTATCAATAAATTCAAGGTTTTTCCAAGATAAACTGATCTAACATCTTATTTCCACTGAAAACCACAGAGCGATGAGTCATCACAAACCTTGAAATGTTCACACACAACACAGAAAGGTGTGGCTCATCCTCTAGGAGAATCAATAGTGATAGATATTTTTATTCCATATCTCATCCATCCTACCTACAGACATCCTTAAACGGAGTCATGGAAAAGTTACCATCTTTAGCCCAAATTTATATTCAGGACTTGTATAAGGACATGGTCAAGCACCATTTCTGGTTCCTCAGAAAAGAATGGATCCAAGTAATGGAACAACAAAGGGTTTACCATGTAATCCTCCAACTGCGGTTGGTTAACCCTCAGCCCTGCCACTGCCTGAACCCCACAATGTGCCACATTGATATACTTATCTGGATATCACTGTAGAAACAAAGCACTACTCTGAATAGAGTCCATATGTATAATATGATGTAGATTACTATGAATGCAAAACAGATTATAAAAAGCTTTGTAGAACCCAGACAAGGTCAAAAAAGGCTCTGTACAAGTCCCAGTCATTCACCCATAAATACTAATGTTGCACCCCCCTCCCACAGCCTTATTCTGTATGAGGTTAGTCCCGTCGCCTTGCCTTGTCCCTTGTTGTCCTGCTTTACTATTGCCAACTGTGTCTCATGGGTGATATTTGTATACAAAACCTGTTTTCAAAGCCATATTCTGCATCCTGCATATACCTAGTATGAAACAGTAGGTCCTGATCCAATGGATTTTTGTTAGTATGCTGCCAACAATCGACGTGCTAGTCTGATTCAGTCCATGAAGTGAAGAAAGTTGCCCTTCTTTGACTGATGTCTAGAGGCTGGCTGCATTAATGAATCAATCTCCACTGACCCTCTCCTTAAATTGTTAAACATTGTGCAGGAAGTAAACATAACTGTATTCTTGTTCAAATAGCAGTTTTGATCTCCATAGATAGATTTTAGAAGCATGATGACTTGATGAGAGGGAATTTTTATACACTTCATCAGGAAAAATTACACAAACCCACAAATGTATGCGTAATTAGGGGCATGGTCTTCTGAGAAACAGCTTCCTATGGTTAATGGGCGGCTGTCATCACTTTAAACTTAGTGCTTTGAAGTTGCTTTACTTTTCAGGTGTCATTGAATGTGACTGCTTTCCATTTCAGTGGCTTGTTGAATTAGAGCAGTGTTTCCTAACCCTGGTCCTCGGAGCACACTGTCCTGCATGTTTTAGATGTTGCCCTGCTGAAACATACCTGATTGGATGTCAGCTTGTCATCCAGGTCTACACAAGTCTGCCAATGCCCTACCAATATGAGCCAGGTGTTTGAGCAGGGAAACATCCAAAATGCAGGACAGTGTGTCCAGAAGAACAGGGTTGGGAAACACTGTATTAGAGGATGAAGCATGCCTGTCACAATGGCCAGTTGCATACTAGAAATTTTTCCACTGATGGGAATTTGCCATCAGTATATAGTTGTATAGTTATCAGTATGTAGTTGTATAGTTATTAGTATGTAGTTGTATAGTTATAGGTATGTAGTTGTTCAGTTATCAGTAGTTGTATAATTATCAGTATGTAGTTGTATAGTTAT
>JAOWBL010045675.1:0-14348 GCA_028564865.1 Zenarchopterus dispar | reverse complement strand
TAGTTGTATAGTTATAGGTATGTAGTTGTTCAGTTATCAGTAGTTGTATAATTATCAGTATGTAGTTGTATAGTTATTAGTATGTAGTTGTGTAGTTATTAGTATGTAGTTGTTCAGTTATCAGTAGTTGTATAGTTATCAGTAGTTGTATAGTTATCAGTATGTAGTTGTATAGTTTCAAAATCAGCCAGTCTTGTTATTTCTTATGCCGTCAATACATCTGTCTGAGTCTGCCTGAGTTCTCTGCTTTCTGCACCCTTCATGTCCCTCTTCTCTGCATTTTTTGACACTCTTTTTCACTTGTTTCTTTTACCCACAGTCTGTTCTCTTGATCAGTTTCTCTCATTTCCTCATCATGGTGTTCTGTCGTTTCTTTGACGCCCTTCCTATGCAGTGCTTTTTATTTGTTCTTCTAGTTGTAAGTGCAATCCTCTGTTCATTTCAGTCTTCTGTCTCCTTTACTTGGGCCTACCATTACATGTCCAGTCAATTTCAATTCATGTTTAAAATATCTTATTAATCTATGAAAGGAAATTAACTAAAATATTAATGAAAAGTGTGTGAGATTATCTCGAAAAACACAAGTTAGCAAGTATGGTGTGAAAAAAACTACAGAACCAGGGAGTTGTCAAAAAACAATGATGCCACCATGCACCACCCTACTCTTGATTTAAATATTCCTCATTTCAAAGCATCGCATTAAATTATTCATCCTGCAGTGCCTCCAGAGCTGTATCGAGTCCTAACGTCTGCTCTGGGGATTGATTGGTAATACTGCAGCAAAGCCTGAAGGCACAAGATGGCAACAGTGCAGAGCATCACATCAGCTGTTAAATCTTGAGATGGACTCCACAATCATCCGACAGATGTTTGCAATCTTTAGGATTCATTCATCAGTTATTAGATAGTCCATGATATCAATACAATATATTGTATATGTTGTGTTAGAAGATCCCGTTTCTTCCAACATAACACACACATCCCCATTCCAATGATGCATTTTAGTCATTTTATAATAATCACATCTACATATAGTATCATAATACTTGTCCTCTATGAGATTTAATCTGAATTGAGGATTATTCTTAAAAGGGAATGTATCATATAGGTGCAGTCTATGTGGCTTATAGTTTTGATTTAAGCTCATTCTTTTGGTTTTGATGTATGATACTCTAAAATTAAGTAACACCACACTAAACAACTGTGTCTGCAACAAGCCCTGATCCCACTGCTGTGAAATCATCAGCAGAGTGGGTAAATGTCAATGAGCATAGAGCAAAGGTGGTTATTGCCCAAACCTCTTGGAAATCATATCACAGAAGAAATAAAAATAAATTGAAATAGCAGCTCAGCATACACACTTCTAGTCACTGATGCAGTCATTAAAGCCTTCAGCCATGTAGTTTTCATCTCTGGTACCTCTAGAGTGACTTTGCACTCAGGGTGGCTCTAAAGGTCAGTTATTTCAGTATAACAAAGCCTGAGAATTACATGAAGAGACTTCCTGAAAATGAGCAGATTTACTTCAAGTGTTTTCTGATTGGTCAAATTCCAGGAGGCTTGCCATGGGGCACGTTAGTGTGATAATCAGTAAAGCTGATTACTTTTTTGCATGAGCCACAATGTTTGCACTAAAGTGCACACACACTGATTGCTAACATAACACAGTTGAGTGTTAACATTCACAAACAGCACTGACTTTAGTCTTCCTGTGTTTCATCATTGATCTAAAGTTCAACCAACTTTCTATCCCAATATAAACACATTTCTTTGACAACATCTTTGTAGCAAAAGTGACAAATTTTGTATGAAGTCCTAGCAGATCCACCAGGATAAAAAAACACGGCCTAGGGCTGCTATGTTGTGCATTCCTAAATTTCTGATTTTAAAATCATCTCTAAAGCTCCTGCTCTTCTAAGCAACCACTGTGTGGAGGATGTTCAACAAGGAAATCCCACTCTCCATGACGTCATAGATAAACCAGATTAGACAGACTCCCCAGGAATAAGCTTTGTCAGCATCCTGAAAAAAAGGGTATTTTCTACATATTAATACTGTAACATACCTTTATTTCATTATTATTTCCACATAAGATGATAACTCATCATAATAACATTGGAGATAAGTCAAAAACATTGAAAATGGCTGCTATAAAATTTTCAGAGTCAACAAAAGAAACTAACAAAGGAGGTGGAAAACAATGCAGGAAACAAAAGAAATTTCCTTGTTCACATTATGTGATTGATCGTAGCTGAATGGTCACACATTATAGGATCTAACAGTGACTCGGTTACCTGACTGGCCTCTAAACCCACATCTGAGCTGAGTATTTGAAAAAGGACTGAGGGAGGAAACAAAAGTTTTTGTCTTTTATTTGTGCTACAAATAAATCACGATGAAAAAAGAAAAGACAAGCAGCATGTGTAAAGGGATAGACTAGCACAACTGTGTAGCAGCGATTTTCTGTGCTTTGGAGACATTTAGCTTGTTTAATATCAGTCAGGTGTTGAAAACGACTCTATGACACATCAAGCGTCTTTAGCGAGTCTTTGCGCTGTTTACACCAAACAACTAGTTCCACCTGCTACCACAGATCTTCTAATCTGAAAGAACCTTGAGGCTTTTAGTTGTGATGGTTCAGCTTTGGTTTGAGAAAAGCCAAAGTCAATCCACAGTGTGTGTTTTTGCATTGTTGTGTAGCTCTCTAAATATAGCTACACCTCAGGGCTCTGAGAGCGAAGTCCTCCATCAACACAGTCAAGGATTAACTCTTACTCTAACACACACACACACACACAAGCGCACGTTCCAGAAATAGCCACCACATATCAAAGACGTAAATATGGGAAGATTCACGTGTCCCAGATCAGTTCTGTCTGTGTCATTCAAGTAACTCATGGGTATTTAAATTAATCACTTTTTCTTGACTTTAAGCCTCAGTGCCAGTATTACGGTGAGGTAGAATGGATGTTTACATTTTTTTTATAATATATATGGGCATTATTGGCCTCAGATACACTATTTTGTTAAAAACTAAGGAAACGTGATTTGTGGTCTGAACTAGAGTGATAAGGAGGCGGCTGGTATAGATGTCGAGAATAAACATCTTACAGCCTCCTTCTTAAATAAATACTCTTATTAATATGGAAAAAATACTTCAATAATTTTCACATTGTTTCTGAAGTCATGGAGAAAGTATTCTGTTATATTAATCACATAATCAAACACATAATCAGGTTATATTCCTGATAAAATCCAGTGACAAGAAGAAGTATTTGAACCATTTGAAACCATTTGAGACTTCCCTGCATTCATTGGCTGTAAAATGTGATTTCATGTTTTATCTAAAGCACAATAATTTAAAAATGCATTTCAGCTGATAACACACACACACACACACAAATCATATCATTACTAGACATATCCATTAAACATTGACATTGCTGGAGGAAAAATTAAGTAAGCCCATAGACTAATTATTTCAATAAAGTCTTAACTGGAGTTCGTAGTTTGTGCTCCTGGAGTCCAATTACTGAAATGAGTTTGGGGGTGTGCTTTACAGCTACCTGACTTACAAAAGACACAGAAACATTTTAGGTTTACAGTTCATAAGTGGTTTCTGTTGCCTCGTAAAAAAAGATCTCTCTGAAGATGTTTGATCAAGGATAGCTGGTCTGCATACAAATAAGAATACAACATCATGTCCAAGTCTTCGGGAATCCAGCACACCGCATTTAGATAAAGTGTATAGAAATGGAGACACCTGGTATGTTAGTTTAGTACTGTGGCTAATCAATCCCTAACACTGGAAGTGGACGTCTAGCCAGGATGATTCCAAAGACGCAATGCAGAATCCTCATTGACATAAAGAAAAACTCCCAAGGAGCATCCAAAGACTTGAAGACATGACTAGCACATCCCCCTCAAGGATCTACCATACAGAAGTCATTAAACAGGAAGGGATGTCCATGACATAACACCAAAGAGGAACGCTTGGAATATGTTAAGAAGCTCCTTGACAATCCAAAACACTTCTCAGAAAATGTTTTTTGGAGTGACAAAACAAAAAACTCAAATTGTTTCTACAGAATTTTCAATCCCAAAAACAGCACAGCATATAAACATCAAGACATCGAGATTTAATCTTCACTGCCTCAAGACTGGACCGCTTGCCATGATCAAGGTGAAAATTAATTCCCAAGTTCACCAAACCCTCCTTCAGGATAATGTCAGTGTGTCGGTCCACCAGCACAAGTCTAGGAGAAGTTGGGTCATGCAGCAGGATGATGACCCAAAACATGGGAGTAAATCCACCACAGAAAACCTTGCCAGAGCCAGAACTTGACTTCAAGAACGTCATTGACACCAGATGTCCTACAAAAGTCTCTGAGCTGAAACAGTTCTGGAAAGATGATGGTCCAAAGTTGGTCCTGAATCTTCTACAGGTCTGATTCAGAAATATAGAAAGCATATGCTTGAACTCCTTAGGTTCATCATTCACGGGCACTGTGAATGTTGAACTGGTGTGTTTAAGACAGGACACGAGTCATTTTTGGAACGACTTAGATGAAGATCTCAGCATGGCAGACAACTAGTAGATTTCAAAAAAGTTCACAAACTTCCTCCTTGCCTCTGTAGATGTGCAATAAGATGCAAGATTTTTAAAAAAAAGATGAAGGGAAATGAGAGGAAACACAAAAGAAGGGGGTGGCCAACAGGGAGAAGGGAAATGTTTTTACTGCTTCTAGTCTCAGGCTGCAAGATGCAGCTCTTTCATCCATCCATCCATTTTCTATACCTGCTGGTTCCTGTACAGGGCTACGGGGGTTTGCTGGAGCCTGTCCCAGCTCATTAATTCAATTCAATTCAATTTTATTTATAGAGCGTCAATTCACAACAAAAGTCGCCTCGAGGTGCTTCACACTGTAGGGTAAAGATAAAACAGTGTTACAAGGAAAATCCCAGCAATCATTACAGGCGAGAGGCAGGGGTACACCTTGGACAGGTCACCGGTCCATCGCAGGGCCACATACATAGACAAACAAACGTACACACTTATGCCTGCAAGCAATTTAGAGTTCTCAATCAACCTCACATGCATGTTTCTGGGCTGCAGGAGGAAGTCGGAGTACCCGGAGAAAACCCACGCAAGCATGAGAAGAACATGCAGACTACACACAGAAAGACCCCTGCCGGGCCTGCGAGCCAAACCAGGAACCTTGTTGCTGGCAGCTCTTTCATTAAAAAGAAAAAAACCTCTTTGTCTTTGGAGGAAAATAGCAGTTAATAACAGTTTTATAGCGTATGACAGCCTTCTGCCCCCAGAAATAGCTGAATGAAGATAAACATATAACAGGCTCTTGAGAAATGTCTTCTGAGGAGCTGCTGGAGGAACTACAGGGAAATTGTGAGGGAAATATTCTGCTCACTTCATTAAGAACGAGACTATGGAGATGGAAAGACGTTATAAGAGCTGCCAGCTTCGGCAGCCCACACACTTGTTCCATCACGTAAGAAAATGCCTTTTTTCCACCCTCTTTAACTGCAACTTCAAAAGCACTCAATCTGCAGTTATTGATTTTGTCTCATTTGAATCAACAACTGTCCTTGAAAGCACCCACACAGCACTGCTGGAAACAAATACAGAACGTAAAAGAATTTCAGCTCATACGCATATCCTGATGGGGTTAAACTGAGTTTAGTGTTTGAAGTGTTGGCTGAAAACACCTGCAAACTAAGTGAAACAGTCTACTAATTAACCACAAATATTTGTGATACTGAATTAGGAGTGTCATGTTCAAATATTAGGACCATTCCTTTTATACTGTTTTTTTTTTTAATGTGTATATGCATGTGTGTGTTTTAAACCATAATAATAAAAAAAATATTGGTTCACACTGAGGCTTAGTATCAGGCAAATACAAATTTAAAAAATAAAATATAATTTTAAACACTCTAACAAATAAGATTTAGGAATCTAAGTTGGCGACGAGTGCTGCGAATGATCAGTCCATCATCGACAGATGCGCAGATCTCTGTAAAAGCAGATGTTTTGGTGGCTTGCTGGTCTGGAGCTTTCAGACAATGCCAAGAAGGTCAAATGTAAGCAACTCTATTCGACTGTTGGTGGACATGACTCTGAAAAGAGTTATAAAACCATTTACAAACAATTCAGAGCGTTGGTTCTTTGATAAGGTTCCAATCTTGATATCAGCAACAACAAAGTTAGTATTCAAGACAAGTGTCCAAGTTACATGCAGATACAAATATGTGCACAGGTAACAGAAAATGAGGAGCGCCTGAAAAACTATAAAAAATACAAGCACGGACAAAACGCTCCAGTTTCTGTTCAGAATGATGCTTGCTGTTTTAATTTGGTTTCACTTATCAGCTTTAGTTACCATGTTTTAATACCGCACAGAGAAGGCATTTCTAAAGTTTGACCCATATCATTCATAAGTATGTAAATTTCAGCATATTCAAAACATTTGACATAAAAACCCATAAAGTGAAAGTAGTGAGGCTTTAGTCTCAGTAGTGGCTATGGTAGTGACTGTAGCCTCTTAATGAGGCTCCTAGATGAGCTAAAATCAAACAGCATTCGGAACATAAAATACATATTTGAACTCAATAATTACAATTTAATGTTATTATTTATATGAAATTGTTTTTTAAATGTGTAAGATGTTATTTTTCTACTGAGTATCCACTAATATTTAAGTGTTCCTGCTGTAATGACGCAAACCATTTTCAGGTTCTTTACTCAGTGCAAGTGCTACTCCACTTTGAGCAGATGTTCCAGATGTTTAGGGCTGAATGCAACACTGACTCTCTCCTCCCAGCTAATCAATTGATGTGTGAAGTTAATAAAACTGATAACAAGGTCATTCTCCCTTAATATCAATCAATCAATCAATCTTTATTTGTATAGCACTGTCAAAAGAAATCAAAATCAAATATTTAAAAATCAAATAAAAACAGGGCCCATAAAAATAAACATAAGACACTTGAAAATAAATTATTCCAATTAAAAACCCTATACAAATGAAATAAAAGACCAATAAATAAATAAATGAGTGAGTGCCATTTTGAGTCAAACGCCATTGGCCAGAGGCGAGTCAGTGAGGGTTCGTGACTCAGAGTGGTCCAGAGTTTGGGACCACCGACTGCAAAAGAACCTCCTCCCACTTTTTCACCCTCATCAATGGAACCTCTAACAAGTGTTGGCCTGCTGAATGCAGAGCTCTGCTGGGTTGATGGATATTTAAAATACTGCATAGATATGAAGGAGCAAGGCTGTTTATAGCACTGCAAATAAACAACAGTAGCTTAAAATGAACTCTAAGTTCATTTCAAGCTGAGAGTCAGCGTAAAGAACACAGGACAGGAGTGATGCCGTCACATTTCCGGGTTCTTGTCAGCAGAGGAGCAGCAGCTTTCTGACAAAGTTGCAAACAATCTATTAAAATTTGCTTGATACCAAAATACAGAGCATTACAATAATTGAGTCGGGGAACCAATGAAAACATGACTGGCTTCCTCGAGGTCACCTCGAGTCAGGAACAGTTTGATTTCAGCGAGGAGCCGAAGCTGCCAGAAGCTCACCTGCACAACAGAATTAATCTGTTCATCAAATTTTAAACTGTTATCAAAACCCACACCCAGATGTCTGACTGGATAGTTAAAGTGAGGGACAAGAACATAACCTGGAACAAATGACGATACTGAACTACTGGAGAGCTTGGAAGGGACAAGTACGATGCATTCAAGTTTTACTTTGAATAGAGGAATCTTTGAGATAGCCAGAGTTTAATGTCTAACTGTGGATGGATTCAGGTCTGCTTGGTGGACCACAAAGTACTGACATACTGCAGTTCACAACAGTCTAAAATAAAGACAATTTGCATAGAAATATGAATGTGTAACTGTCATTTCTTTACAAAGAGAATGATTATCCATGAGTGGATTAAAGCAGACGCCCATTTTCTCAGATGTGAAGGCCCCAGCAAATTTACTTAAGTGTCAGACTGTGCAATGCTCAGAGAGAAAAAAATAAATAAATATAGGATAATAACAATAATAATATAATGATAACAATAAACAAGAATATAATCTTAGAGCTTACAGACCTCAATGTTCCTGCTGCAAGCTGTTTAAAACGAGTTTCTAGGAGAAAACCTCTTCTGCCTCAAAAGCATGAGTGAGATTCACAAAACCAGAGGATATCTGGAAGAATGTCTGAACAGATCAGACTGAAGTGGAGCTGTTTCGTCTAAATGTTCAGAACCACGTTTGGAGGAAACCACACCCAGTGTGCCCGCAGAACCACCTCAGATCGACTGCCACCAGAACAGCTGAAAGTCTGGGAATGCGCTGCTGAAATCAGCTTGCTGCTCCTTAAAGGTGGACCTGCAAGCTACTGAATCAAGAATCAATCTAAGTATTGCCAAGAAGACTTTGGCTTCATTTTTGTTAAATAAATGTTGTATTGGCCTAACCCTAGGATACACTCTGTCCTACTAGCTGGAAATGATATAATAAAATTATTACTTCAATATGAATATGAGCATGTGCTTAGGTCACTGTGACAGTAAACAAAATAATTATAATTATAGCTGGAGCTTTAAAAGCTTTGAGAATTCAGAGTAGCTTTTCTCTAAACTCTGATGAAACACAAAAAGATGTTCCTTATCCCACACTCTATCCTCTATGTTTGTCACCATGTGAGATACATTCCAGTATACATCCTCTCCAGCTACACAATTCTGCCAGGAAAAACTAGAAAAGTGGACCCAGAGGAAATTTTTAAAAAAGGTTCCCGCTTCTACATCCCTGGATTACTCAGCCGTGCACTCAGACTGGTTTAAAATAATCACACGTTTATTACAATATGGTCATTTGTGATGTAAAAATTGCACACCTATGCTCTATTCACACTGGACTGAAATGACCTCTGGACCTGAAGTAATTCTAAAATTACACCTTGACATCAGAATTTAGTTCAGCCCATTCGCGCTGGAGGAGTGAAGTCTTTGTTTCCCCGTAATTTACAGACATGGATCCTAGAAGTGTTGATGCCTCGTATTTTTATTGAACAATTACCTTTTATTTAACAATAAATTTGAATATTGAGTGAAAAGCATCTGATAAGACACTCAAGACTTAGATTTCAGTGACCACGCTTTGACAAGTGAAAAAAATGAAAAAAAATGGCCAATCAGTCTGGTTTAACCCTTTGATGCCTGATGTTGCATATTTGATACATACCCATTTGAGACCTATGCAGCACCCCAGAGTCAACCTAATAATAACAAAAAAAGATTTGTACAATTAAAAAAATTTAAAAAAAATAGAAAAAATACACTACATAGAAATATAAAAGAAATTACCTAATGTATTCATAGAGGTACAAAAAAAATAATTAGAAATCTTTGAAAAACAGGATTGGGACTATGTTTTAATGCAACTTTAAATGTATAAAAATAATAATTTTCTGTGTATTATGTTATATATCAGGCATCAAGGGGTTAAGTTGCCATGGTAACAGTGTGCTTAATGGTAAAACTAACATGTATTTTTTTTTCCTGGGTTCCTTTTGTGTAGCCTGTTTTATTTTGAAAGCGCGTCTTCTTGATTTATTTGCTTTGTTGCTCCCCTCTGTCCTCACTGTCAGCGCCTGAGTCTTGTTGTCTTGTCTGTCAGAGTGTTTGTCTGTTTGTCCTTCGTCAGCTCTCTTGTTCTTGCTGGTCATTCTACTCGTTGTTTAGATGGTCTTGCTCCCCGTTTTGCTCTCCATTTATTTGCCAGCTCACCCTGCGTTTGAGCATTTGTCTTTGGCTTTTTTGTTATTATCTTTGGTATTCTGCCAAAGCAATGATTTATTTAAAATACAGGGAATTTGCTTATTACTTCAGCCACTGGCATTTGGATCCAACTCCTCCTACTCCACATCTTTTCTAACAGACCATTGATCACTGATGGATGGGCCTCTGATAGAGCTGGACCATGATTCTGAACCACCTTGTTACCACACCAATCAATATGTAATAAACATATTATTACCATACTTTCATGGTCACACTTTAAACAAGATTCTCTTTAGTGTCTCATGTTGTCGGCTTGTGTAACTGTTTGTTTTTTCCTAACTGCTTCTGACAAGCTGCAGGATGCCCAGCAACGGTATGTGTTCTGATGGCCAAGTGAGGGGGAACGCAGCATAAATGTGTGTGTGTGTGTGTGTGTGCACACGCGTGTGTGAGTGTGTGTCAGCAGTGGGGAAGTCAGGCAACATCCTGAAGGATACTTTTGACTCGTACTGGATGACAAGGAGAGCTCTGAGAACACACAGAGATGCATATACATGCGTGCGTGCACACACACACAAACATATTAATGTAAAAATAGAAAATTCAGATACACTATAAAGATATTCACTATGTAGTATGGGGCTAACATCAATACTACAGACATCCCTAGATACCCAGTTCTTTATATACAGTCATATAAAGTCAATTCAACAGCATTTGGTGGTGCCTATAATAACTCACGTTGAAGAAAAACAAGGTGAAGGAGAAAGTAAATGACTCGTCAGTCATAGACCCGTGAAATTGTGATTGAAGCACAGCGTTATAACTGTAGGGCTGCCCACTCCCTTTTTTCTGGAACTTTGATATAAGATTTTAATGAGTATTTGCAGCTTTGGTGGAAGTGAGAATTTTCAGTTTATTAGAATAACACTTATGCATATTTAGTATCATTAAATCCAAAATAAAACACTGCAGCAAACTAAATTAAGTCGCACATACTTTTGCCAGGTCAGACTGAAACAGCCATAGTTACACTAATTACTCAGAATGACAGAATCCATAAGAATCATTAACATCATTATCTTTATCTTCTTTAGCCCTAGCTTCAGCCTGAGAGTTTCATGTAGCGCATTTTAAATCAAGTGCACTGTATCACAGCAGCACCGGCTGCTCGCTGAGAAATGAGTTGAAACGATACGTGTGTTGACATTAGACTAAACCATAAGACCTGAAAAAGTGGTTCGAGAGGTCTCAAAGTGGCTGAGTTGACTACAGTGCTGCAGTGCAGTGCCTGCAGGCTCACGCCACCAATGAATCAAGATGGAAAGCCGCCTCGTCATAGGTTGAAGGAGAAGGCGATGACAATTGAGGAGTGTTTCTTTGTAAATGAAAATGCTGAAGAATCGTCAGTTTGAATTGAGATTGTGCATTTAAATTGATGTTGTGATTTTTTAATGATTAATTATGGAGCCTTACTAGAAACTGATCCTAACATTTTGATTTATCAGGGCAAATTTTTAATTTTTTAATCCAGAGAGTGGATACATTGAAATGCAACAAGAAAAGAATAATTCATTCTTGCTGTCAAACCTGATCAATGATTCTTTAAAGTCCGTCTTGGCTTCTGCCTCTCATCCATAAATCAGACAGCTGTCAGACTGTTAAGATCTAGCAGCAAAATAAAATTGTTTCCCTAAATCCTGGACGTGTGGGCTCCACAGCAAAAAAAAAAAAAAAAAAAAAAAAAAGCCAGTATGAAGGCAAGTCTTTTCCACACGGATTAATACCTACTTTTGCGTGTTTTTGAAATAGTAATTCTGGCTAATAGACAACGTAGTCATGGACAATGCTTCCTCTCTAAATGTAATGCAGCAATTACATTTCTCCTCTTAGACAAAGATAGCCATGCACTCTAGATAGCAGTACCAAGCTAATGGCTCATCTTGTTCTTCATATATAGCTTGTGATTGGTGATCAAGCTTTTACAAACATGTCCTCTCCTGCACTCAGTGAAAACAAAATGAAATAACTGTGTGAGCTGTGCAAGACTACATCTGTTAGCACATTGTGTTACATCAGTGCATTCAGCCTGCACTTACTTTATGATGTCAAGATTCTGACATGATCCTGGTTTAAAAAAAAAAAAAGACAGAAGAAGCCTTTTACAGTGAAATCATTTCTGACAGTAAATCCAGAATCAGGCAAAGACCCCAAACACTCCAGCCTGTGTCTATTACTGCCTACCTGCCTTCCTCACCTGCTTGCTTTGGATGCTCCACCCCTGGACAGCAGCTGAACTACAACCACACTACATCCATTTATGTTACTGCTCATCAACGTCACCCAGACGGGCTCATTTAATACACAGTTCTGTGCATTTTCCTGATGATCCTTAATAGTTAAAGACTGATTAAGTATCCAGTCACAGTTGTGCAAAGTGGTTCCAAGTTAGCACCACCAATCAAAAGTTTGGACATATTTATGCATTTTGATTTAGTAAATATGTTAAACAATGTTGTATCCTTTCAAAGAGGTTGATGATGAAGTTACAAATATTTTCAAACATGTATTTTTGTCCTTATAATTATAGTTTCAAAATCCTTCTGGCATTTCATAGACTTATTTTAGGAGCACATGCTCGCCAGAACATGTTCGGCACTACAGCAACATGTCACACACCAACATCGACAACCCTGCCCACCCATAAGAAGCTGGCTGGGTCAGGTCATGACAGAAAATGCTGAAGAAACCAAGGAGAACCAGATCAGAGGAAGCACAGAAGAGAAAACAACACTGACCAATCAAAAGGATAGGGCTGGGGTTACAGCATCAGAGTGTGATGTGTTGAACTGAAACTAGGGTTTTCTGAGTTGATTCCTGTCAAGACATGCAGTCAACATGTGCCAAGCAGGTTCCACTTTGTGTCAGGAGGTTCTAAGTTTTATAAAGTCAACTTAGCTGACTGTTCTTGGTCTGTTATCATCACAGCTGTAGAAGTGTCTGTGTTAGCCAGGTGTTTCCTTGCCTTTTTCCCTTATCTTTTTCCTTTTTAGTCTTCTGCTGTTTTGACTTTTGGGAAGTGGTTCAGTGCACTTTGACCTCAGTATAAAAAAAACTTAGGAGGATACTGTCCTTCTTATAGAGATACAGCATGTACTGTACATTTCAGCTAATTACAATATTAACATTTAAAGCTTGGATTTAACCACCCACTGCTGTTGTAAACTAAAATGCTTATTTTTCTACAGTATTGCATTGTATGCTTTGATTTCTTTGCTGGTTAAATTGGGCTCCAGCTTTAAACATGATCAGAGAATAAGAAAGCTGAAATGGAAAAAAAAAGTAAATGTGTGATGGTCATAAATTTACTGCATTACCTTCAAATGTACATGGTTTAGCAAAATATAAATGGGTGGTTAATAGCCATTATCCTAATTTCTACAATTTGTTTTTCTAACAGCACATGTACTGCTAAATTCTGTCTGGAGAATAATGCAATCTACACCACAGGGGAGGAGAACTTAGGGATAGTAGATAGCAATCTGTGCTTGAAGATCTGTCCAGCTGAGAATCTTTAATAACAAGGAGGCCTTACTGATAAATGAAAACACCTCATCTACAATGACAGTGGAAACAGACAAAATGGGAGGCTGACACCAGATACCCGAAATCACTCCCCTTGTCCGTGGACAGGTTGTAAAACCCCACTAAAATAAGGACGTAACAGCCCAGCAGCTATCCATGCAGTGTTGTGCCGCTCCACGCCGCCACCAGCGCTCACCGGGAGCTTGCAGATTTAAGATGAAGCTTAAATGTTGTTGTTTTCAGTAGTATGCTCAGATGCATGCTAACGTGCTGGGTCGTACATGTTCTGTCTAATGCGCTTTCCACAGCAGAACTTCAGCCCTGCCATCTCCGAGGGCTGTCAGCCAGCCGCGCCTCAAGGACAAGCGAAGCTCCTGGACTGCAGGCGAATGCAGCTGCAGCGGCCACCAGGGCCCATGCAGATCCGTCCAAAAGGTTCCCCAGCAGCACCAGCCACTGTACAACACGGCTAGAACATCATCATATGAAATAAGCCCAGTTCTGCAGACACGGTGACATTCAGGTGCTTGAACGTTCCGATGCTGCTCTCAGTTTAACGGGAGATTATGCTCGCCCGACATTTTGCACCATGCTTACATTTCTCCCTCTTATTTTCCACGAGGAAACCCACGGGGGACCTAGTTCTTGCGGGAATGAATATACGGTAGATTTCTTACCCGAGTCGCCATCTTCACGATTGCGGTAAATTCGAGATGAGTTCTGGTTTCAACGATTCATAGGACGGTGGGACGAACGGCCTCACGCAGCAGATGGTTTATAAGCTCCAGCTACTCCCGCTCTGATTGGCTGATTCGGCTGGAAGCCTCCTGACTAGAGGAGGTGTTTCATCAGCAGACCCCTACGTCTGCAGATATATATTACTCCTACCTGCCAGGACCTAGTCTGGAAAAGACAAGAGAAACCTAAGACTGCAAAAAAAAAAAAAAAAAAAATATA
>JAOWBL010045615.1:0-25360 GCA_028564865.1 Zenarchopterus dispar | reverse complement strand
TCAATCAATCAATCAATCAATCAATCAATCAATCAATCAATCAATCAATCAATCAATCAATCAATCAGTCAATCAATGTTTTATGAACGGTGACATATAAAACTACTTTATTTAGTTGACCCAAAAATGGGCCAGTGGCATTTGGACAAGCTCTGCTACTACTCTGATTGGCTCAATCATCCTCCCGCCTAAACTTAAACAATCTAACCAACAAATCAGAGACAGTGTAGGGTGGCTCGCCATCAAGTGAAAGAAACTGGACAATTTGGCTTGCAGACACCACTGAATGCTGCGCCTCAGAAGGGGATCGAGAAGTGGGTATACTGAAAAATAAGTGGGTATACTCTGTCTAGCTGTGTTTACCCTGCACTACACCACCGACTACAGATGATTTGGGTAATGTTATTGCAGGGTTCAGCGAAAGACAACTTTAGCAAATGATGGGGCTGTCTGGTTGAAGGAGAACTGTCTCTACTAAACCATGGTTATTATCATTTTACCATTATTTTACCATTGTTCTGGTCTGCAGCTGAATTGACTACTGTGTTCACACAAGACAGCACCAAAGTGGGGAAACAAACATAAGTGTCAGTAAACAAAAGCCTGGAGGTGTGAAATCCCACTAAATATATGAACTAATTCTTCTGAAGATATCCTGGCCCAAGGTACACACATCTGTCTGTTGTTTGTTTCAATCATTCTTTTGTTCAAAGTTATTTTCGCTGGTACAGAACCTACCAGACCAATTGCAACAGGGCTGAGGCAGGTTTTGTGGTAATACATGAGCGCCCAACAACCAATATTTTAAATAAACAAGATGACTGCAGTCACATCCTTTCATTTCTCTGATTGGTCGTGGTGTCCAATTGCACTTTCTTCTCTGTCATTTGCAAATAAAAGTTAAACCCAGAGGAAGCACACAAATTCCTTGTATCAACACATTAGAGGGGCCCGGCAACCTAATCAATTTCTATCAGAATGTGAAACATAAAACACATTTCTCCTTACAGAACAGGACATGTTGTCATTTGGTCTAAAGATCTTTCCGTCAGCTTCAACTTTTGCTCCATAAGCAGTTATTCCTCTGCATTAATAACCGACTCATCAGCAGTCCTAGCAGAGGCAGTCATCCACCCATTTACTCTTATTTCCTTCACTCAACTACTATTTTGCTACACAATAAATAATTTCTAATGTTTGACTGTAAAATACTTCAAAATGATGTACTTGGAGGGTATGGTGAGACATCAAAATACATAAGACAGGTGTCCCTTCTTGCTTCCTCTGGACTGAACGTTGAATATGTGGAGATGGATGGATGCAGTCATATTCCAGGTGATAATTATAATCTACATGATTGATATCCTCAACTAAGCTGATCTCCTGCTTTCCAATAAGGGATAATTTTTTTTTTCCTCTGGTGAATTTTTCTTCAACAACATTTTTAATGAAAGATGATGAATTGAAATGCTATTTACAGAATTAATGGAAATAAATTTCCCTCTTTTTCTCGAACAAAGTCATTTGTGCATAAAAAGATCACACATCTCATTTTATAGAGAACATGGCTGTATGGCTTTTTGTTATGTTAAAAGGATGTGCTGTATATAATATTCAGACTAAAGAACTCATACAATGTCTTCGAAGAAATGTTGACAAACATTCCTGAAAGTTCTTTTTCCGTCAATTGTTCAAAGATTTGCCAATAAAACAGGCATTTCCACTCAATGTAAATTCATGTCTTTCAGACAGTTTGTAACAAGCAGTGCGACCAATGCCAGAGAGGAAACAATTAATGCATTTGTTTTAACAAGCCAACTTTATCCACATGTAGCTAAGTAAAATGCAAAAGAACAGTTTTAAAATAGTTCAATACCTAAATCATAACAGGGCTATATTATTTTTACATAAGCTTAGCTTTTCTAATTCTTTTGTCTGTGATTTATTTTTTCACCACATGTATTTCAATTTAAAGCTCTTCAATTTTGTTTATATAGCATCTATTACAATACAAATTGTCTAGAGACCCAGAATGCGACTCCTGAGCAGTTATTACATAAACAAGGTAGGTAAAAACTCCTCTAATGGGAGAAAAACCTTAAAGCCAAACAGTGGCAGAAAAAATTCCCCTTTAAGAGGGCAGAAACCTTGATGAGGACCCGGCTCATAAGGGGGGACCCTCCTGCTGAAGACCAGCCGGGTAGAGCTGGAAAACAGGGATAGAAAGAGAGGATGGAGGACAGAGAGAGGAGAGACACAGATATATTGTCAGTGGTACATAAGAGAAAACACAGTGGTCATTAGGTCAGGATGTCAGTAGATATCCAACAGAGACATCTACATAGACAGATGGAGGTGAACGCTGGGATGGTCAGAGAGTGGGAATGAAAGATCAGCGGCCAGCATGAAGCTCTGGAAGCTCTGGCTTGTAAACATCTGCAGGAAAGATAAAGAAGAGGCAGACCAGAGCAACAAACTACAACAACAATGAAGCAGAATTATGATTATGACATACTTTTAATTAATAACTGTGGATTTAACTGAAAAAAGAAAAAAGAAGACGAGGAGAGAAAAATGGTGAGGAGCACTGCTCAGTGCATCATGTTGGTATCCTCCTGCAGTGTAGGTCTGTAGCAGCGTATCCATGATGAAGCTGGTCTTGTAGTTGTAACTATGACTACCGGCACTAAGACACTAAAGTTTACACTAACTATAGGCTTTTCCTGAGCAGAAGTGTTTTAGGTTTGGTTTTTAAAGATGGAGGTGGTGTCAGCCTCCTTAACCCCGATTGGAGGATGATTCTATAGTAATCGTGCCTGATAGCAGAAGACCCATCCTTCAAATTTGGATTCAGATCTTCTAGGAACTACAAGTAAACCTGCACTCAAAGATCAGAGAGCTCTGTTAGGAACATAAAGGGCTATTAGGGCCTGTAGATAACAAGAAGCTTAGCTGTTTAGGACTTCATACACAAGTGACAGAATTTTGAATTGGATTGTGATTGTTCCAGGAGCCAGCGGAGGGAGGTGAACACAGGATCTCTCCACCTGATTCCCGGGATATTTTATTCCCTTTCCACAAGGTATTGTGACATGAAATGAAATTGAATCAAGCTGGATTTTCACAGTTTTGTAATGGTTAAGCACACTATTATGTAACATTTAGTTGGTGTTTTGGTGGACAAGCAAAGTAGAACAATTATGTTTCTCTCTCTTAATCATCACATTCATATCAACTGACAACATATTATTGTCCTCTCAAATGTCACCATATGAGATAAATATTGCTGCTTTGCTCTTTCGCGCTGCTTTGTTGCTTTCATGTTTCATTGTTTGTACAGACATGAGGGTTATACTTTGGAGTGATTGCTTTTTAAAAATCTGTGACACATTTCTTCCTGCTGTTTGAATGAGAGCAGCTATCTGTCACAATACGATCCAGCAGCACGATGGGTGCAGCTGAAGTTCTGCAAAACCCTGACGTTGCACTGGGTAAAAAAAAAAAAAAAAAGCATCAGGTTTGGTGAAGCCGAATGCTGCTGTTGACTAATGGTGTTTCAGGAATAAACAAAGTCACACTGACCTAACATCTGAAAACAAAACAAACAAACAATAATCAGATCAATAATCAGATCAGATGCTGAAGACACAGTAAAGTAACTCGAGAAAGCTCAATCTTCTCTTCAGTTCTATAGATTTCTTTTTTCTTTCACGTAGGGATCAGAGTGGGAGGACACACTAGACAGCCTGTCTTTAATTTGCTTCCCCTCTCCAGCTGGGCATCCACAGTGACCCCACAAAGGCACAATATTACCTCACCAATGTCTGCTTTTCCAAAGCGTAAGTGCATCGTGAAATCTGAGGACAGTCTCTTTCCTTGACTCTGTTATAAAGGTGCACGCCAGGCTACGGTGGAGATGACATCACACTGTGATGTAAACATAAATAAAAGTTTACAATAGTGCAATGACATTCCACCTCTGTGCTTTCTCTCAGGATCAAATTGACTGTGTAAATGTAACTTTTCTGACATCACAGGAGGAAACTGAAAACTTTCTCTAAAATTTTATACTTCATCTTTGGACCAAAGGTATGTTGGTCACAAAAATATTGAAATTCATGGTGTTTTAGTTTTAATGCTGAAAGGAGTTCCACCTTCAGAGCTTTGACCACAGTAAGTGCTGAGGTAAAGCATCTTTTTTAAAGAAAGAGAGAGGGGAAAAAATGGCAACGAAAAAGGGTTTTTTTTCTTGACAGTTTTAACATTGTGCATGAAGTTGTAGTGCATGTAAACTTAATGTAGAAGAAAAACAGGAATAAATTGGTTCAAGTCGAACTGGAAAAAGAGAATAAGATTGAAAAGCACCGAGGCTAATTCTCTTTTAGTGAAATGGATGGAAATTTTGATCAACCATAAAGCACGCTTTCAAGAAAAGTCAGTCAAGGAAAGTGTTGTAAAGAAATGTCCATTAAAGTGTGAACACATCAATGTGTGTATTGGTAATGTAATTACAGATATTACTCAGAATATTAGGAGCAACATCATTCAAATGTATCTTTGGAGGTAAAATTAATTTTCCTTATTACAAATTAGGTCCAACTACAGGTTTTGGACTGAATTACATGCATTTCACATACTTTCCAACTTTTGAAGTATTCACTTTTTCTCTTTTTCTGAAAAAAAAAAATCCTAATCAGAAAAAAAGCTATCAGGGACATGTTTTTCATTTAACTTCTTCATTTGTGAGAAGCAAATGTAAGCACACGTTAGAGATGTCTATTTATAACATAAAACACATAAAACATTCCAACACTCAATTTTCATGAGTTATTGACTAAGCAGCAGATCTATAACATGACCTTCTCTTTGTTTACTTGTAGAAATAAATAAATAAAAATACAGTGCTCCTCGTGAAGCAGGTAGAGGACATTATGGATCTCTGTACATGGTCACAAAAATGATTATTTATAATAGAAAGTCCTTTAGCATCTTGTGAAACTGTCCCAACAGAGTATTTATCGTTATTACCAGGCAAAAGAATAAAATAGAATTTTATATTGGGATTTATATACACAATACATGATGCTGGACAATGTGCCTGTCCTCCATATTCCACACTTTTGACTCTTTGTTTTATTTGAAAATTCAATTCTCTTTGCACTTACTTTTTACTTTTGATTCACTCATTTTTCTCAGTGGTATGCTTTGTTTAGGCATAAAGGTTAGCTAATTAGGGTTAGGAAAACATTATAGTTTGCCTTTAAACACATATTGCATTAAAGTTTCTGTTTTTTGGACGGCTTGTTACCTTGTTTTCTGCACAAGAAGCAAAAGACTGTTTTGTAGACTCAAAAGGAAGCTCAAAATTAAATACAGCACTTCATTTTATGTTTACTGAATTTTTAGGATAAACAAACTAAACAAACCCTCCATCTAAACGACAAAAATGATTATTGGGTCATACCTACTTACCATAAGAGGCTGACCTGTCGCTGTATCTCAGGTTTGTATACACATACTGCAGCTACATTGCCTGTCCGCTGCACTGTCGTAGCAAAAATCACATCCAGATGCTCAACCTGTAGATTTTACTCACATTGTCTTAAATAGATATACAGGATGTCATCTTCTGTTCCTTTTCAGGGAGCCTGGCAGCCTCTTGCTGTTCCTCATTTCCCTTGAAAGTTTAAAATGTCACTCTGCTGTGTGGGTACGTCTGGGTGCTTGACAGCCTATACTTAGCATCCCTTTGCACCTGCACCATCTCAGACAACCACGTGTGCATTTACAGGTCTCCACTGACTGTTAATATTTTATCAGGAGCAGGAAAGCCTTCTCACACCCACTGAAAACCTGGCGCCTACCGTCGCCAATAATGCAACCGAACCAACAGCCATTAAGTCGCCTCAGCTGTGAAATGCTAGTGGCATCATCTTTGACCTCAAAAAGAGATGTGGAACTGGCTCTAGAGGTTTGGTTTCCCAACCTAACAAACAAGCTACTTTGCTGAAGCTTTTTATTAGATGCCTGTCCAGAGGTTGTAAATAAATAAACAAATAAACTGCATAAGTTTTAAATGACTTTTTTTTTAAACTAGTAATTATTCAACTAATGTATATTTATCTCTGATGTAGCTCATAGGATATTATGTTATTGTAATAAAATTAGCTTAGTTAAAAACAGAATTCGATACAGTCCATCACATTTTTCAAATTTTTAGATTTAGAGGTCCTTCTTAGCAGAACTGGAGAGAATGCTTCGTGATTATGTGTTCATTAATGTAAAAGTGTGTTCCACGTTAAAAAGATTTTTAAAATCTTACCAGGCTTTCAAAATACAATGTTTACTTTAAGACAGCTGCTGTGCTTTCATCTTTCTGTCAATTCTCTTTATGATTGGATATCATCACACTGCATGAAACAACTCAGATACCCAGTCATAAAGCATTTCTGGTTAGGGTTCCCTTCATCCAACCAGATTTATAATTATACATATTCAATAAATATTTATAAAAATCCATGAATACTTTTGGGAGACTCTTTGAGCCTACTGAACCGGCCTATCGGGGCTTGAGGGGTGCTCAACCTGGCTGGGGATTACCGGAGCTCCAATTTAGCCCACATGAGCCATGATCAAAGCTGCAGAAAAAATTAAAAAAAGCATAAAGTAAAATAAACACTTGGTGGCTGTGAACTGAATTCTGTTGGAATGCAATCCAATACCCGAACAAACCCAGATGGGTCACATGGCCAAGAGGATCTGATGTTGAAAGAAATGAAACCCTCAATGACCCCAAGACCATCACTGGTGATGCATCAAAGCAACATCTTCTCGATGTATCTCACAACCAACATGTTTTTCAGATCATTTGAGATCAGTACAGCCCAAGATCTTTTCTGTGTAGATATTATTAGTCCTAACACACCATACACACAAGGAAATTTGAAAAGATCATCTATAGGACAATCAAGGTGATTTGGACTCAGTTTGTTAAAAAAGGAGACAAAATTGGCTTTGATTGTCTTGTATTGTAGGGCTAATCGTACTTGAAATGCTTTTTTTCCAGTTGTCTTTTTTCCCCCATAACTATAGGTAGAGTTGTCTTTTTTTCTTTCAACTGAGCCCACTTTCTTACATACTCATGCCTCTACAGCAGCTCAGATAATTCAAACTTAAAACTGGCTCTTTTTTAGCAGCCACTTTACCTTCTTGTAGGCAGCTCATAGAGGAAAAGAAAAACATCCTGGCTTGTCCAAAATATACAGTTTGATTTGGTTGTCTTCAGTTCATTTAAAGCTCTTGTAGAGTCAGTTATCATCAAGGGTTCGCCTCTCTCAGGGCACTTCAGCAGAGAAGGGAAAAACAATAAAAGTTTGATGAAATCCAATTAAATCCAATCCACTTTGAACCAGTCATAATCCCATTATATTACTGTTAAATCCAATTTATCGAAATAATTCTTTTCATTTTAATTAGGTCTAATTCATTTTAAAAAGCAGTATAGTTGAGGAACCTAATAAGTTGCATCATATTCAGTCTTCTGTCATGAATGTGTGCAGAGTGGTGGGTTGCAGTGAAAAAGAGAAACTTCCCACAAAGAGCACTGTATGTTAAAAATCTTTTTTTTTTTCCTGGTCCACCAGAAGACAAGCTTCTCCCCTTATGCCAAGAAAAACAGTGAAAGAAACCCTTTTACTGAAACACATCACTTTAAAAGTCTTGTTAACTGTCACCTACGAATATCATCTACTTGGATAAAATAATTCACAGTAAGACAAATGAGACACCTCTCAAAAAACCAATTAAAGAAACCTCCTTTTAGAAAATCCAAGACAATTTTCTGTGACTATAAGCAGCTGGTTTTAGCCGAAACTTCTGTCATTACAGCAGTCACCACTCCGCAACAGTTTTGTTGAGACACTCAGCAATTCGTACTTCCTTATTGAACTGCTTAAGAAAAAATAAATTAAAAAATTTGTTAAATCCCTTCTATATGTTTAAGTGAGTCCATCTAGTATGCCCCTTTGGTGTCTTTTCTATGTGTTGTTGGCTTAGTATAAAGATGTTGGCTGGTATTTTCTCCTTTTCTGATTCACAAGTTTTGATTGTGTCACTTAATTCACTTTCAGCACAGTCACTGTTGCTTCTTTGGCAAACGCCTTGTCTTAGAGTGATTGTCAAAGCCATGCACGTGCTATTATCTGGATAAACAGAGTTAAGGAGGCCACTGGGAAGGAGGTCGGCCGGTAGCAGCTAGTACTAAAAAAAGAAACAAAAACAGATAACCTTCTACCACTCACCTGTAAGCACAAGGGGGAAAACTACTTCACTATAAAACAACTCATTCCTTCACATGCTACCGTCCTGTTGACCTTAACAACACTCTTTGCCAAGAATGCATCAGATCATAGCCCACAAGTCTTGACTGTTTTCTAAAAACTGATGTGGCCGCTCCTGTCTGTCCTTCTGGTACATGGTCACTGCTCCACTTTGAAAGAAAGTTTTGAGTGTCATTTTTGCTTCGGCCAACTGGGCAGCCGGTCGGGCAGCAGGCCTCCAGCAGCCTGCAGCTACTGCTGGGACCATAAAACAGAGCCAGAGCACATTGATCACCAGCTCGCTCCATCTGCTTTTCAACATAATCACAAGTGTGGACAAAACAACGAGGCAGCAGCCCAGGAACAGCTCCCACAATTCAGCTGAAAAACCTCCTCAGACAGTCTGATACTAGAAAGGCTTCATATTACTTCTAAATAAAGAAAGAATTTATACCTAATTGAAAATGATGAATTTAAACATTTCAAGGGATTTCATCAAAAAAAACAAAATAAAAAAAAAACAACAACAAAAGCTACGCTGAGGTCTAGATGTCTTTGGAAAAAGAGACATTTTTTAATGATTTTTATCTCCATACACCAACACAATGGATTTGAAATAAAACAACTGATATGTGAACAAGGTTTAGACTTTTAATGTTAATTTAAGAGCTGTTTTTTAAATAATAAAAAAAATAGCTTTTACTATTTGGAATTGCAGCTATTTTAATCAAAGTATCTTCATTTTCAGGGGCTCAAAAGCATTTAAACAAAGTGACCGAATTTGGGGTTGTGGAACTATTATTGTCCAATTTAAAATACAAACATAGACCTCAGAAGAAGAACTAATGAGGTCATAGCATATGTCAGAGACAGTTTTGAACGTTGAGCAGGAAGACTGATCTTGTGGTAAATGTGTTTGAGTTCTTTTTATTTTATTTTGTTGTATTGCTGCTGCTAAAGTCTTAGTGAGTACGAAAAATTGTGTGTGGGGGGGATATGTCATCGTTTCATGAATCTTGCTAAATTAAAAACTTTAATCACATTTTGGCTTATGATTTTAAATAAATTGTGGTGTATGAAGGGAAAGTCAAAAAACGCTAGACTTGTCCAAATACCTGAGGACGTAGCCCTGCATGTACGAAAACCTTTATTCGACTTGTGCATCTCTCCGCTGGATAACTCCTTAATTGAACATGTCTGTCACTTAAATAATAAAAGGAATGAATCAAATCCTTTATTTAATGGTTAGTTCAGTCTGTTGAATCATGCCTTAGTTTGGCTCATTCAGTTTAAACGCCTTCTCTCTCACTCTTAATGAGAGAGAAAGGCTCCAGGGCATCATTTAACAGACGGACACGCAGACCTGCCAAATCAAGTTCATTTACTTTTTAAGAGAACTGCAGTTTGGTGTTTGCAGCTCTAAATTCCCACCATAAAAAGGTCGGTCACCCCTTTGACCCTAATTGTAAATTGAAATCATTAGAGACGTTTGTGATGGTCCCCAGAGCATACATGATGGGATGATCTGACCTTTAATGACGTGTCATCAGAGAAGGAAAGGACCTAATTCATGAAGTAAATTATGTCCACTTCCACAGGATCAAGATGTTGAGCATTTAACATGTGATGCCAAGAAGATAAGGCCTGAACGCTTTATTCATCACGTGACACTTTTGCATTTATGGTTTTCCATAAAATGTCTCAACGTGAAAAAAATGAAAACATCCTTTAAGGAAAGATTTGAAAACTATTGTTTTCATAAGTTTTACTCTTTCCTGAACACTTTAAAATCAGCAAACTTTCACGTCAGTTTCGTCTCCACTTTTTATTTAGAGCTAACTGGCAGGATAACAAACTAAACTCTGAACAATAAACTTACAAAACATCATCCATCATCAAGTTAACATTGCTCAGCCAGCATTTATGTGTATACGAGATACATGTGGGCTGGGAAATTTCAAACTTAAGCCCAGTATGTACCAAATTAGCCCACTTTTAATCCAGATAATCCACATTGACAGGCTATCTGGGTAATTATTTGAAGGATTACTGTAATGTCACATCAGAGTTTTTGTGTCTATATATGAGCTTGGGAGTTGAGTCAAAAGACCCATTATCAAACCCAAACAGCTTGGGCTTTTGGTGCTGTGTATTATCCACGTATAGTTATATTACAAAACCATGCTGTACTAGCTGTTACAAAACCATTTTGTCAAGATGTTTCCTTGGGGATCCTAAGTTCACCTTGAAAATGAGACAATCTTCTTCCTTGTTTTCCTCCAGAATTTGGCTTAAAAAAGAGAGAAACTGAAATATCAAGCTAACACTGTGGAACAAAATCATTTTTGCACCTATTGGCCAGTCAAATGGGACAAGAAAGATTAAATTATACTAGAAGCCAAAAGCCCAGAGATGGGGAGTGTTCTGTTTTACACTCTTTCACAAAAGGTGCACACCACAGCATGCTGGTTGTCTGAAAGCTGACAGAAAACCCCAGAGGAGCTTGAGGATGCTGGCCTTTAACCTGTGACTGTCAGGCTGAAACTAATCAGCTCCCAGGAGCAACATGCACAAAAAGCCCTTTACAGACATGGTGTCCGTAACACTGTTGCCTTCATCACTCTGTTAAACTGGCATCATTCAGTCTTTTTTTCTCTCACAGGTTCATGGATGTTTCTTATGTCATTATATGGATGGTAGTACACATGATGCGTGCATTATATATTACATGCTTGGTTTAAAGAAGAATGAATTACGAGCTCTTGGTTGGTCACATCACATGAAAATATTTTTTGACCTCTTGGCCAGTCATGATTGCTCAGAACCATTGCAGAAAATACAGGTTAGTCTTCCAAAATGGCAGTACTTTCTGCTTTGAAACCCTGGGGGAATGCCTGCCAAATAGTCTGAGAGATTTCAAACCAACTTCAAGGAACTCCACTAATGAGTAAAACAGAGGTGGATCTGGTTGAACACACCCAGACTGTTAGTCAGTCTGGCTATGATAAATTGTGGCAGCAGTGCATATAATCTCAAGTATTTGTGACATAAGTTTGTGAAACTACCTGATGAAAAGTGAGGCAGGTGGTAACTCTGAACCCACCACTGCTCTTCACAAAGTCAACCCATCAAGCATCTAGCTGATGTTGTAATTTGGGCTTCTCTAAGTGGGCGTGCAGTCCTCTAACCTCTGTGGTGCAGCGTTGGGTTTTCACAAAATGAATCCACATTGTGATTTGTCACACGAGGTTTGTATTCCTCCAGTAACGCCACATCAGTCCATGTCACAATATTGTAAACTTGGCACTTCAGTCTGCTGACCCTGAGTCTGATTCTCCGAGCTGGTGTAGTCCCTTCGAGATCTGCATTGTTTTTTTTTGTTTTATTTTTAACTTTGCTATATAGGTTAATCCATTTCTTCTTTTCCTCATTTATCTGTTGCAGTTTAAGTAGGTAGATTACATTCTGCAAATTCAAGCGTTCAAAACATTTTTTTTCCTTTTTTTAATAAAGGCAAAACAGTGAGGTGGCTAGTTTTTTGACAGATAAATGTCAAAATTGGCTCATCTGAGGTGAAATTCAGTGATGTAAGCCTATTTATAATCTTTCAGTCATGAGCAGGTCTGGCCCACTGTGTTATGAAGCCATGATCTCAAATTTGTCCTAAAATTATTAACAGAAAGTCCTTAATAAAACTATTATTTGGAGAAACGAATACTGAAAAAAATCATTATTGCACATGTTAAATCCAGGTGTGTAACATGTGTATCATCTGTACTGGCACTGCTGTATGGTGATTTTAAAGTTAAAATCAGATTTTAATCTTACAACATAAAAACCACTGTGTTGACGGTTGTTTCAAATTAATAAAATGAATTTACAGAAATGGTTATGAGCATTTAAAAAAATGAATTGTGTAATTGATTATTAATGAATGAATGATGCAATTTTTAAAAAATGTATTGGAAAATGCATTTATGAAAAGAGAAGTAAAAAAATGAATTTGCAAATTCATGAAAGAACATCAATAAATCATTTACCTTCTTGATTTAGTCTCTCGATGTAAGCTTTTCTGGGGCACTTTGGGCCTTGAGCAGAGAAAAGCAGATCTGCTTGATGAAGATGGTGGGAGAGGTCTTCATCTATTATTGGTCTTTGGTCATATTAGTCAAAAAGCAGAATCAGCACAGATCAACACAAGACAGGCAGAAGATGGTCCTGCTTGCTTTGTAATGAGCTATGGGCAGAAACTGTATACAGTTACTTGCCAAGTAGTTTATTTATTTTCTAAATGGTTCTCATTTTAGAAAAAGGGCAGTTCTCAAAACCTTGGGGCCAAAACCTTGGATGCCCTGGGGTAAACAACACTGGTTATACTTGGCCGGTTGTTCACTGGAGATCCTTTCCATCACTTCACCAAGCTCACAACCTTAACTAGTGCTTTTGAAATCAGAGAAATATCCCAGGTGTTGTTTATTCATTCTCCACTGATGTACTCTTTTTGAAAATATAAATAGACCTGCCAGACAATTATTTCTTTTCATCTGGGCAGTAAGTTACTGAAGTCCTTTTCTCTCTGCTGAGACCTGCTGAGACCCACTTAGAGAAAGCAAACTTGACTCACAATGAAAAAATGAGTTAATTTAAAAAGTCATAATTCAAAGACCTTATCTAACAAAACACCTAAGTGATGCCATTTTACACATATTTCTGTGAAAGCTTAGCTCAGATATCTAAAAAGGTTAAGGATATTTTCTTTGAAATGGAATAAACTGCCCTTTTCAACATTACCTGACTTAAAGCTGCCCAGTGATTTCTTTTAATCCAACCTTTAAGTCACTGCAGAAAGCACTTTCATTTTGATAAAAAAGATCTTCACTCTGCTTTTTCATAGGAGACAAAGTGCACGTTGTGATTTGAGGTTTAACAATTCAAGGCAACAGAATAATAAAAGAATGAATAGAGTAAAAATGTGTTCATAACTTTACAGATTCAGATAAGGCTGACAGAAACGTTGAATAGCCTGATGTCTGTTGTCATTTTTAAATAAAACTAGAATTTATTGCACATTAAACAGCTGCTTTCTCTTTGGGAGGCGTCTCCTCCAGCCCACAAGATGTGACGCTCAAACAAATGTGTGTGTATGGGGGCTATGTGCAATAAGTGATCCCTTGTTTACCACAGACTCTACCATCAGTGATATTTGATTCCCCATTTCCCTTTCAGCAGATTCCCCCGCTTTCTGTACTCTTAGAGGGTTTTCATTACTAGATCCCCCTGCTGACTCTCTTTGCATGCCTTTCCCTCTCGCCTTTGTTTTCATGGCTTTTTCTTTCAATGTAAAAATCCTCCTGAATGCTACCAAGAACTGCTCTCCCATGTGGGTTCAGTCTCGTCCACTGAAAGGGGTGTGAATCTGAGCTAACACAGGGCTTTTTTATTCTGCATTTTCATGGCCAACTGCGTGAGCTGCATGAGAACCGGCTTGTACTTTGTTTTTTTCTTTTTCTTGCCATTCCTCTCTATTTTTACACTGAATTGTCAAACCATTTGCATTTTTGCTTCATGCTGCAACCTGCGGCTCTCATTTATTCTGACACAAAAGTACAGCTGTATGAGATGGTTGTTTGAAGACTTACATTTTTATTAAGCATGAAACAGTATTTTAATGGGAATTTGAATGTTTTCATTACCAGCAAATATGCATGAATAAGTGGTCTCATAGAAGGTAATAATACATATCATGAAATACAAAGCAAAAAAGTTGTGTCTTTTTTTTTTTTTTGTTTGCCAAGTGTGGCAATAATTTCTTTGTAACATAATCTGTAAGGTATATTCTCATTTGTATCCTCTGCATGCTTAATAAACAGAAAAGATGACATCTGTTTGACTGGTAGCCCTTTTTTACCCCCAGTTTTATCATATTTTTAGTCTTATACTTCTTTCTTGTAAATCATAGTGTTTGGCAATCTAAAACCATATTTTGTGTATCAAAAACATACACAACTGCAGAGTATACAAAATGTATGAGTTTAGTCTGTTATTTTCTTAAAAATGTCATAGATGGAATGAAAATGAGTAGTGATGCAACCTTGGATTCCTGTGAATACTGGCTGGGTGCAAAGACATGACAGTCCTGCCTCTTAAGGTCTTGCTTCACAACAGTGAGGAAAAACATGCTGGAATGAAAGCTTTTATGCAAAAACACATCAAAATAAGAGTTTTTTATATTTCTCATAATAAAAGAAAAGAACAATTCCCAAGTTCTCAGGTCAATCAACTATCTCACTTCTAGCATGCACAAATTGAGTTCATCTTACTGTATATTAAACAAGAGGATTGTAGATAACATTTATGAGGTCTTTGACTGAATGGCCACGTAGTCCTGGTACATAACATGCAGGAGTAATCAGCTGTGCCTGCTAAATGCTCTGCTACTGCTTAAAAACTTTAGGGTTGAAATTATCAGTTGTTTAGAATGCATTATGGTTTCATACTGGCTAAAATTGAAATGAAATGAAAAGCTTTTATTGTCATTATCATGTGTTATGTATTAGTTAAGTGCAACCCATTTGGTGGCCTCAGGATCCGTATATCTGCTTTTTGCAGATGATGTATTCCTGTTAGTATCATTGCGCTCTCCCTGAAGCAGCTTTCAGCCAAGATCAAAGCCGTGTGGATGTGAATCAGCACCTCAAACTTTAGGAACATGGGAGTCTTGTCCAAGAGTGAGGGGAGGATGGAAAGGGAAATCATCAAAGGAAATGAATGTGGGATCTGCAGTCATCTGGAATCTGTATCAGCCTGTTGTGGCAATAACAGAGCTGAGCAAAAAGACCAGATTTTTGTTCACTGTTAAATCTGCAAAATGTTCCAGCCATCACTTCTGAACACAAACTGTTGCTGGTTGCAGATAATAGTGGTTGATATAACTTTTCTCTGCAAAGATAGAGAGAGAAGCTTGGTTGCCTGAATAGGAGTCCTCGAGCTCTGAATCTAGTTTGAACATCTGGTTAGGATGCCCCCTGGATGCTTAACTGGAGAGGTGCTTCTGCATATCCAGCCAGAAAGACGACATAAGGCAGACCTTGGACACCTTGTTCTGAACCTGCCATTTTATCCTGGACTTCTCTGCTTTGGTTGCTACCCTGATGATCCAAACCCAGATAAGCAAAAGTGGATGGATGGCTGGATGGCTGGATGGATGGATGGATGGATGGATAGATGGATGGATGGATGGATGGATGGCTGGATGGATGGATGGATGGATGGATAGATGGATGGATGGATATTGTGATAATCTCTTAGATTACGGGCTAGATAATAAAAAGGCCACAGTTTGTGAGACTGAGTGGTTGTGTGTCTGACCAGGTGGTCAGCAGCACAGGAGCACCTCAGGGGACCGTACTCTCACCATTACTCTTCACTCTGCTCACCTCAGACTTTCAGGACAAGTCGGAGTCTAGTCATCTGCAGAAATGCTTAGATTACTCTGCAGTTGTGGGGTCAGGACTCTGAGTATACAGAACTACTTGGATTTTTTACATTCTGTTGAATGCCATAATAATCTTTTTTTTTAAACATTTTCTGTCTTTTTTATATGGACTTTCAACAGTTTGATTTACCCTTGTATACAATGCAAAAGCTCTCTTCGATCACAACATGTATATTAAAATCATTTTTGTCTGTACTGAAAGTTTAAAATATGCTGTAAAGTCAGTCTTAAATTTCTTCCTCTCAGCTATTTTTGTCTATTGCCTGTCAATTCATAATACATATTCTCCATGTTACTTTTACCTTGGGGCAATGCAGTCTTGCACTTTCTCTGCTATAAATTTGGAAACACTGCATTCCTTTGCTTATATAATTATATATTAAACTGTCATTCATATTTGCTGTTCACAGAATCTATTTTATTCTGCATTTCCCTTGTCTGTTCTGGATATTATTCCCTTTCAGGTCCATCAAAATTGCTGCACAACTCTACATCAATATAGTACGCTTTATTTGCTACTATTGTTTTTGACTGTTTATGTATCATTTGGTTTTTGGAAATTTGATGCTCACTGAATCAGTCTCAGCACCACCATTTGTCCTGGAACATGTGTTGCACATTAAGGATGGAAATGGATAACTCGAACACATATGCTTTAACTAATGTTTCATCACTGGCAGAAAAAGCATGTTCACGTGCTGATGTAAATGAGTGTACACGGGACCACCAGACTGTTTCCCTGCAGGGGAGGTTGTTGCAGCTCCCAGTTTGGCATATTTCCATCACAATCTTTTGACTCTTTAATTTAGGGTATTGCATCTGTTTTTTGGTCTTATTGTAGAGAGTGAATGCATCTGTAGTGTTTGTCGTTTTAGTCCAGAAAGCATCACTTAGACATTCGTAGAGTTCTCAATGTGTTAATTCCATGATTCTTTCATTTATTTTAATTCAGTCCAGCCATTGTTTGCTTGTCTGTCTGACAACCAGGAGACCTCTGTGTAACAGCAAATTTTGATGTCCTTCATCAAAACAAAGAATCAGGAAATGTATTGTTATTTTAGAGTTGTAGAAAAGTAATTTTGTCAACATTTGTGCTGTGAAAAAAACTTCTACCATGTGTGGAAACACTGCTCCAGAAGTTTTTAAAACTCATATTTTACTCAGACAGTCATAGAGGAAACACTCATATTCCTCAGTCCTTGACTACTGAGCTAAAAGAACAAGTGTGAGGACCTTTATGGTTGTTTTGCTCTTCTCTTAGTTGTTTCTCAAGGATTTGTGTCTCTGCACTCCTGAGCTGTCGGCTCCACTTGTGATGCATCTCCCCTTGTTGGGCTGGTCATTTTGTCCCCTTTTCTTTGACAAAAAGCAGAATGGACTCTATCAGCCACAAAGGGAAAGGAAGATATACAGCAAATAGACTGCATTTTCCCAAATAGACAGCTTAAAGACAAACAAACAAACAAGCAAAAACACTGTATGGAATGACCAAAAGTAGATGTGAGTGCTCCGTGGAGAGGCAGCGAAACTTACTGGAGCCGAGTCAACATCTTGTCAATTTACTGTGAAAAGAAGAATCCTGTGGGAACTTTCTGTTCACAGAAGCAGAAAAGCAGAAGAGATTTACATACATATCTTAGAACACTAAATGAAGAAAAAGGGTAAAGTCACATCTGTCTCATTTTAAAGACATAAATGTGTTACTCTCATGGAGGGAAACATCAAATTGAGATTACGTCTTTGTGTAAATAGGATTTCACCAGACCTCCCCCATGAAGAAATACATTAACACACATATTTCTAATTTAATATATTGTAAGGGATGACATTTATTCCTTGTCTTGTTTTATGTATTTTTATTAATATTCTGCCTAGCAGATTATGCCTTTTGTTTTATCAAAAGAAAAAAATCCTAAAGACTGAGTCTCAGCAGTTTCCCATTGTTAACCCATACATTACTGGTCATTATTTTTTATATTATTCAGTTTAAACTGTGTTGTTATAGCTATTACCTTAGAAGCTGTATTTAAAGTTAAATTTACAAAAAAAAAGAAAGAACAACTAAAAACTAAAGCTACTTTCACATAAAGACTGTGGTATAAAGGTCCACCGGGGACCATCTCTTCATTCTGCCTCTACCGTCCAGGTGAGCATTAAAAATGATCCCACAAAGACAAAATATTGATCTGTTTCTTTGTATTTTGGGCCTCTTGCAAACAACAAGTCCATCATATTTCTGGTAACTTTAGTTGGAGCTTAATAAGCACTGAAAAACTGAAAACATAAAGTAAAGTTTCTACCTGGTAATTCCAGCGGGACACCTTTCTGGTGTTTCTGCAGCTGTAGACGGGGAGCTGGGCCGGCCTGAGCAGATGGCAGCTCCTCCAGGTTGTACGTCATGACAACAGGGTTCGCTGAGTAGCTGGTCACCTGACTTGAGTGAGAAAGGTTGAAATACGGCAAGCCCAGTTGATTTTTGATCATTGTGGATACAGACGTGGTGGTCTTTTTGTTTTTCCTGCAAAGCTTTTAGCTTGTTCGTCACCTGGACTTCATATCTAATATTCATGTTCCTGAGGTTTTTTTTTTGGCATGGTGTTTTGAATTAATTGACTGTGTGAATGAAGTCCAAAGGCTTGTGAAATATTTATGACCAGAAAACTTGACAAACTGATAAAGGCACAAATTGTTTTTTTGTTTTGTTTTGTTTTAGTTCACCATGCACAGTTTCAAAGTACCTTATTAACCAGTAAATAAGAAGATCCTGCCATGATCCAAATTATTCTAAAAACACACCTTTCTGGAAAAGATTGCATTAGCACTAAATCTTGTCTTGTCTTAGTAAAGGTGCTTTTTTCCCTTTAATATCCAGGTATGAAGTCTTTTTCCCATGAGGTAATTTCATAGCATTGAAAAGGCAGTGGCTTCTCTCCAAAGCTTGAAGGCAAGTGATAGAAGAGACTTGTCCTGCTACACCGCAACGTTCATGTGCACCGGCTGAGGACGGCTTTAAACTCAGTGGAAGACATGTTCAACTGTCTGCTGAGTTTCAAGGTTTTCAACAGAGTAATGGCTCAAGCGATGGACAGTATTTCATTTTTTTCAGCAACCTACTCACTCACACCTCAGCTAATGGAAGCAGTCCAGTTTTTAAGGGAGACTTTTTGGACTGACTATCGCTGTACACTTGTGTGAGACCTTTTATTTATTTATTTATTTATTTATTTTTTGACTGCTCCACAGCCTTTTTCACCATGAAATTTAGTATGAAAACTTCTTCTTTTGGATGTCATCCTCTATCTCCAGGAACTGTTATTATGTCATCCGTAGTGTGCCTTTGAGGTGCAGTCAAGACTTGTGAAGCCTACAGACTTAAAAAGTTGGTGAGAAAGACCTTTTTAATGGCTGGGTTGGACCAGACAGTCTGGAGACAGTGGCTGAGACAAGGATGAAGAACAAGAGACCAAAAATCTTCTCTGCCTCTTTGACATCTTGCAGATTGACAGTTTATGTAGTCAATACTTTATTCCAAAAATAAAGCTTTTAGATTCTCTTTTGTGGCCACTGCTATGAAACTTTAAAGACTATACAGTCACTTCTCAGCTAATACAGCAACTTTCGGTAACTGTAATTTTAACTTCAAACCACCACTTTAAACTGTCTTTATAGAAACAGAAGGCCAACTATTGTACACAAACACTTTCCCTCATGTCTGAAATGTGAAGAACAATGCACTTGCTGATGTGTCACTTGAATTTCCTTTCTTGGAGTTGATAAAGGATTAGCTCTGACTGTAACGGGTTTATTCCGTTTTGGTGCTGGTTTTCTTTTCTTTTAAATCTTGAGGTTTAGTTCTCCTGATTTGGTCCTGTATTCTTTTGCTTTGTGTGATATTCCTTGTTGCTTTTGTTTGAGAGTCTGTTTCTTTTTTGTGTTCAGTTGTGTGACCACTCTTGCTCTCATCTTTTCTGATTTCTTGTTCACACCTGTTATCTCTTGAGTGGTTGCCTCTTGTCTTAATCCATCCTTGCTGGTTTATTGTTGTTTTGTCACACTTTTGTGATTTTTCTTTAAATCCCCTCCTTTGTGCACCATTTTTGGTTTCATCCTTAAAGGCCTGTGTTTGTTACTCCTGCTTCTTGGTCTCCTGCGTTTAGGTCCTCCACACCCCCTCATGACTTATTCACGTCGGTGGCACTGGGCCATCAGCTCTTGTGGATGTAAAGGTCTGGGTGTTTTAAAGTTTAGAGCCAGTATAGGGCTAACTTTAACAGAGAGTTTAAAGGTTCAATAAAAGTTGTAGATGGGTCAATATAGTATTAGATTTCAGTAGGTTAGGTCATGTGTCCAGTGCGTGTTACCTGCAGGAATGAGACTCAGCAATTCCAAAAATGATATTTTGATGCTCTGTGCCACTATAGTGTTTGTTTTAACACAAACTACAAAGATTTCCTAATGTTAACCAAATATCTAATCCATAATCTCAAAAAATGTGTATGACTTCTATTTTCCCCTCTTTGTTTTTTCAAAACTGAAACAATTATTTGTAGTCTTAATGGACATTTGTGTCAAATACCACAGTGATACAGTACAGCGGCGCCCTTTTAACCGTATTACTACTCATTACTACACGGTTCACGGCAGCTTGTTTCAGGGGGGCTGAATCCACCCTCCTTCTCCACAGGATGAGCCTCTTTTGAGATTAATGTTACAGCTTTGTCCAACCCACTTCAGAGGCATATTAAATGCAGTCTGATGTGATGTTGCTTGTGGAGATAAATTGAGGAGGCTGGATAATTGATGGATTGATCTGGATGTGTGTTGTCACAGAACCCTGCAAGTCTGAATGGATGACGTGTTTTCAGACCACTACAGCATGCCAGGGTTGTAATATGACAGTTCCTGACTTTAAAACACCCAATCACATCTTCTCATGCACAGAAAAAAATGTATTTTTTTAAACATGTCACCTCTTAAAGCCTTTGCCTTTCCTTGTGGAGGCTTAATATTTTTTTCATGCTTAACCTGAACAAAATTGTTTGCAAAGGGAAAAACACTAAATAATAATAATAATTTTAAAAAATCAAACTAAAGGTATTTTAAAACAGCAGTGCGATGTTCTCATATGACAGCTTTGCGTGGGACTTTAGTGAATATTTACCTCTGAAATGTAAATCACATCTTTTTTAAAATTGATATTTGATGAAATGTGGTGATTCTCTACTATTCTTTGAATTTCTTTTTGCACCCAGCATTAAGAAATATCGGAATATACCAAATCAGTACAGGAGGTCTTCCAGAAAATGTCCACATTTTTTATCCCAGATTGGGTTGCTGATGAACAAACTTCCGAGTTCCGAGAACACCCTGACCACTGAAGAGCTCACTGGCTCTCGTCTGTGTTCATGTTGACCCCAGCCCAGATGAGCAGCCGAATGTAAGAAAGCTGCACAGAAACTGCACCTCTCTCCGTCCCCCTCTCCTCCTCCCCCCTCCTCGGTCGGGTTTGAGGAGATCTCTCTCGGAGCTGGAGAAGAGAGGTTGTCCGTCTCTCTCCTCCAGCAGCCGCCGGCTCTTATCCGCACCTTCCTCCTCTTCATCATGGATATGGGAACTCAGAGAAGCGCTGGAATTATCGCCTGGATGCTTTTGCTTCCCCTCTGCTTGAACGGGACAACGGGAGAAGGTAAGACAAGTGCCCGGTTTTTACTTTTTTTTTTTTTTCCCGGAGGAGACTGATAAAGTCTGAGCATCTTCTCCCTCCGAAACTGTTCCAGGACAATGCCGTTTGCGTTCCTCTGTGGCGCAAATACCCAGATTTTGGTAAGTTTGCCTGTTATTTGGAAAACACGGCGCTTTTTTGTTTTCTGACAGCCGGAGATGGTGTCTGCATGACCCGATTATCCCCGTGATATTTGCATGTTTTACTCTTGAACTAAAGTTACCTGTAGCGCTATTTCCACGCGTTTACTACCAATCACAGACAATATCAACGCTTTTTGTTTTAATTCTTAGAGCAAATATAATCACCCCCAAAGGAATTTAACCAGGGATGATTTCGAGTTCATATTCATATATATTTTCCTTCCAACTGCACAAGAAGCACAAGACAGCTTTAATTTGATCTTTTTTTATATCCGCCTGTACCAGGATGAGAGAATCAGTTTTGGTTTTTTTTTTCCCTGCTCAGCGCTGCGTGATGAGCATCGTGGGACTGAGGCTGTTTGTGCTCTCAAACTCCTGAGAGCATCCGTGTGTGGGAGAGTGGAAATCGTTTAATGCCGGTTGGAGAGGCTGTTTGATCCTCTTCATCCAATTTTAAAAGTAACACATGCTTTGCTGTGAGTGTGATGTCCGTTGTCAGTGAGCTGACCTGCTTTAAAGGGGCCGGACTCCGACACAGAGAGAAACCCAAGGACCGAAACTGAGAAGAATTGGGACCAATCTTGGTGTGTGTTGAAAGACATGCTGGTGTAGAACTAAAACAGATAGCTGTAAAACAAATCAGCCTCCACATGGCTCCTTATAGTCTTTTTGTTCCACATCTAATCTGTCTCCTGTTGTTTAAACGTCTTCAAGCCTCTAAGCTGAATCTTCTTTTCGTCTTAAACAACTTGCTTTAGTCACGGGTAAATCTGCACTAAAATAAAGTCACCTGAAAAACATAAAAAGTGAGGAGGAGGCATATTCTTCCTCTTGAAGAAACTGTAGTTTTTCCACAAAAATCAGACTTTATTTCACCCTTTCTGTCTTTTCCTGCTGTTTCTGACTCCGATCAGCCCTAACTGCGTCCTCTCCTGCCCGACTCATCTTTCTACTCGTTGCTCCCTCCTCTCTGTCCTGCTGGTCCTGCTGCCGGCTCTTTTTCGCTTGGCAGTGGATTTCCTTTTTCTCATCTTCTCTTCCCGCTCCATTCCTAGCATTTGGCAACCCCCTTTGTGCTCCCCATCCCGCTGCATTTCTGCACCCCTGCTGCATCTGTATCAGAGATGCCTCTTTTGGCTTCCCATTTTCCTCACAACTCTCCCTCTTTATCTTCTCTCTCCCGCATGTTTCTCAATGTTTCATGACCACAGCGTCTTGCTGTTCCTTTCATTCTCTGTGGTTGTTTTCCGATTCTCTGATCGCTGCCGGCATTTTCGTTCATGCTTGCACAATAAGGTGGTTTTAAAGACTGAAGTCAGTGCTCGTGCGCTGTTTTTCCATTTCCGTTCAGGTTGTATGGTCTTAGCTAACTACAGATAAATCTGCTCTCGCTGGTCCAGTTTTAAAATGTGGTAGGACCATTTTTAAAGTCATGTTCATGTTGCACAGCCTGACACAGCAGCACACCCATCATGCATGGACCATAAACCACAGCAGTGTAACAAGATAAGACTCCACTTGTGCAGGGAGCCGAGCTGCAGGTTTCAGGCTTATCCTCACATTTCCATCCCCCCTGAACATGGCTCACTGTTCATTATGGCAGTATTACTAAATAGCAACAAAGTAGAAATACATATTTTAACAGCAACAGATGGTGTTACGATGGCCTGGTAGCCTAAGGACTAAAGCTGCTGTATATGTAATGAGTTACAGGAAAGCTCGTGCATGAGACATCTGCTGTAAAAGTCACTGTGCATTTAATCGCTTTTTGCTGACAGCAAGGTGGCATCAAGCTGTTTTCAAACAGCTTCTATCCTGCAAGGAAAGAATTGAATCAGGTCACCATACCACTTACAGAGACATACTTGTAACTGAAGTTTAATTTCCATCATAGCATTTGATTCTCTGAATAAAACGTGCCGTTTGGTGTAAATCAGGATCTAATATACAGTAGATTGCAATGACCACAACACAAGCGTTCTTTTTTGTTTCTACTGAGCTGAAAGATGCTCCAGTCTTGATGTACTTCCCACCACTTCACTGTAAATAGCAGCACAACTATGATGATTAAACTCAGTCAGCTTTTGCAGATTTAACTCCACTGAAACTGCTCTTCTCGAGGCTTTAAATGATAATGAGACTGAAGGCTTTAGACAGTTCTCACATTTGCTTTTCATACACTTGACCCAGACATCTTGTTAGAGTCAGTTTTGATTCCTAACAAGATCTGTCAAGTACCACAAACTGAGTTGTTTTAGTTTGACTGTGACTCAAAAACTCTGAGTCAGATCATGCAGGCTATACCTTCTAGACATGTTTCTGTCAGTCATGTGCCCCAGTGAAAATTATGCACCTCTGGCATTTAGAGGATCAATCTGCACATACAAATTCTGCTTGAGTGAATAGAATGTTGTTTTGGCAAAAAAAAAAAAAAAAGGTCCCATTCAACATCGTCTAGTCATGGAGCACAATAAGTCTGTCCTCCCTCCCGCTGTTCAACCCTCACCAGTGTGCATCCTGGTCGACCCACTCGACCAATGATGCCATCTCCATCAGTCGAGTCCTCACACATCTGGGCACAAAGGACTCATATGTTAGAATGCTGTTCAGAGACTTCAGCTCAGCTTTCAACACATTCATCCCCACACAGCTCATCAAGAAACTGGACTGGCTCAACACCTCTCTGTGGAACTGGCTGTTGGACATCCCGACGGGAAGACCACAGTCAGTACGGGTCAGCAGCAACACATCCAGCATCATCCCCCAAGGATGTGTGCTGAGCCCCCATCCTCTTCACCTTGCTAAACCATGACTGCACTCTGAGACACACCTCTAACATCCTCATCAAGTTTGTGGATGACACAACTGTGCTGGGTCTTATCAACAAAGGGGACAAGACCAATTACAGAAGTGAGGTGAACCACCTGGCTGGGTGGTGCAGGCACAACAATCAACAATGAAAAAGATTGTTGTAGACTTCAGGAGTGTGCACACACGGTATCCTCCTCTGACCATCAATTGAACTGCTGTGGAGAGAGTGATCACAAAGGATCTCTGTTGCACCAGAGATCCTTTGTGATCACTGGTGCACCATTACTGGGCAGAAAAGTTCATCAGCATCTGTACTTCCTCCGCAAACTGAAAAGAGCCCCAGCATGCATCCTGTGCACGTTCCACAGAGGCACCGCCAAGAGCATCCTAACCAGCTGCATCTAGTAGCATGTAGCTGTGTCCTACAGTGTTCTGGTGGAAGACCCTTCAGTACACAGCGAGAAAAGCTGAGAAAATCATTGGTGCCTCTCTCCCCTCCAGAACATCCACAGCACTTGCCTCACCCACAAACCTCTCTGTATTCCAGGTGATCCCAAACATCACACAGCCTCTTCAGTGTGGTGCCATCAGTGAGGAGGCTGGAGAGTCTCTGGGACAGGACCAGAAGACTCAGGGACAGCTTTATCCACCCGGGTGTCTGGAAGATGAACACTTTTCCTTCACTGCTCCCTCTGCCCCATGTGCACACAATAACTCTAGACTGTAGCGCCCCTTCACCCTCCCCTGCATTAGTTGTGGACCAGACATCTTGTTAGAGTCAGTTTTGATTCCTAACAATATCTATCTATCTATCTATCTATCTATCTATCTATCTATCTATCTATCTATCTATCTATCTATCTATCTATCT